>JAFFSR010000277.1:4025000-4245000 GCA_017163975.1 Anastatus disparis | reverse complement strand
AAAATGTCTCGCTATACCTCCCCATGTATGCTATAACAGCCCCAGACATGTAGGGGGAGACAGGAGGGGAGGGGAAGGGGGAAAAAGACACCCCTCCCCTCGCCTCGCTATACCTGCCTTTCTACTACTTACGCCACTAGCGCGCTCGAATGTGGTGCTTTATTTAAATATGTAGCTTAGTAGTAACATGGTCTATTTGCCATGTTACGATTTATATAAAGTATGACAAAACTTCGAAAAACGCTACTGAACAAAATACATGAAAAAACCCGAAAATTTTACATGTAAGAAACACGTGTAAAAAATACGTATCTTTCAAATGTGTTACTTACACGTACAAAAAACACGTTTTTTTGAATAGGCAAGAATTTTTCACAAAATTTTAGGTCAACAAAAATATGTGAAAATATAAGTGATAAAAATACGTTATGAAAACACATGAAAAAAACACGTGAAAAAATGACTTGAAAAAACTTGAAAATTTAACATGTTTGGAACAAGTGTTATTTTCACGTGCTTTTTTTACGTGTTTTCTACCACGTGTTTTCTTTTAATAGGGAAAACCAACAATTAATTTAAATAGTAATCTATTATAGCAAAAGAAAAGCGCACGGCTCGACTCTACAACTAATCAAATGGTAATGAGACAGGAAGAAAAAGAAAGTGAATGCGGAGTGCCACTTGTTCACTCTCGCTTATTTTGTTCTTATTATTTCCTGTCTACTATCTCTTTTATACTTAGTGACTCTCTAGTCAAATCAATTTTTTTTTGCATAATAATTTAGTTACTCTGGTGCAGTTCGTTACTCGCTTAGTCAAATTCGCTTTGTATTTCCTTTGCTAGTATAGTATTTTCTAAATTCGACTATTACGCCCTCTGCGCGCCTGATTCAACTAAATAAAAATAATGCATTACACTGTCAATAATACATACATGAAATTTAATGAAAAAGTGTTTGAAGCAAAATTTTATTGCGTTACATGAAATAAAAATCATGTGGATACATCATTTTTCACTAATTATGCCCTAAATGTAATGCGTAAATACATGAAATTTTAAGCAATTTGCGTTGGGCAAATTTAATGCACTAGCTTGAATATTATTTTAGAATGAATAGAACTTCATGTAATTCTGAATAGAATTTTCAGCGACTTACGCTCTTGAGTTTTATATATAGTTACATGAAATTTTGTACGATATGCTTAAAATTTTATGTAAAAATATATTAAGAGGAGGTCACGTATCTCTGTCCTTTTCTAATCAAAGAAATGATTTTTTTACAAAAACTAATAACTTTATCAAAAAATGAAAAGAAAGCCGCATCTTGTATCAAAAAAAGCAATATTTTCTTTGATAAGAAAAAATCAATTTTATTGCTTCGTTCTCAAGAAAACCTTGAAAAACCAAATTGTCCACCCTAACCTCTATGATTTAAGTTTGTCAAGGTTTTCTTGAAAACGAAGCAATAAAATTAATTCTTTCTTATCAAAGAAAATATTGCTTTTTTTATTACGAGATGCGGCTTTCTCTTCATTTTTTGCTAAAGTTGTTAGTTTGTGTAAAAAACTCAATTCTTTGATTAGAAAAGGACAGAGATACGTGACCTCCTCTTAAATTTTAGGCGACTTTATCCAAGCTTAATTTTATGCACTTGCTTAAATATTTATGTAAAATGAATAAAATTTCATGCAGAACTACATTGAATTTCTAGTGATTCGCGTCTCCAAATTTTAGTAGACTTACATCAAATTTAATGCTAAAGTGCTTTGAACTTCATGTAAACATGTATAATATTTTACATGACCTTTTTTTAACTTTAATTAATGTACTAGCTAAAATATTCATGTAAAATGAATAAGATTACATGTAAAACTGCATAAAATTTCTAGCAATTCATACCCCTCCTACCATTTTTTAATGTATTTACTTAACATTTTGTGCAATATACCTAAAATTTTTTCAGAAAGTTTTGTTAATTTGACAGTTATGCTATGAAACGCACATTTTTATTTATATTATACTTAAATATATTATTTTATAATACATACTTATACATTAATACATATTCGCATACATGTACATTCATATTTACTCATAATGTCGCATTTATATGGTAATAAGACAGCTGCTTTGCATGTGTGCCAAAAAACTAGTTTGCCGAAAATTTCCTAATGTTTTACTTAAAATTTAACGTATTTTACAATAGAAATGTCATATTCACATTAAATTTACTAAAAACAAAACTACTGGAAATTTCGGTAATCAAACATGAAATTTAGTGCGCTTTGCATTAAAAAAATGTCCAGCTGCATTAAATTTGTAAAAACATATTTCACTTGAATTTCAACATAAAAAGTAACATAAAAATTTTCAAAGCATTTTCAAATTATATTTCATATACTGATACATTAGAAATTCAATATGTATATATTAATGGGATAACTATGTATGTCGTTGGAAATTCATGTTCATTATGCAGAAAAATTTGTAGTAAATGACATGAATATTAATGCAAAAATATATAAAATGAGCTTTCATTCCCAAGTAAATTCCAATTCGTGTTTGAATTGCGCTGAAAAATACATTAAAATTCATGCTTTTTTTAGCAGTGTAGATAATAATAATTATCTATTCGATTCATTAAGGGCATAATGGAGCTTGCTACCTTCTAAAATAATTTATTAATATTTCAATTTCAAGTTCACGAGTAAACAGTACGTTAGATCAAGTTCTTTCATTACAGTAAGAAAACTTGAGTGCGGATAACTTGGAGAATTTACCAAAACACTGTACATAAAAAGTTATAAATAATTTTCCGGTATATAGTATTTTGAGGTTAGATTTATCGAGCTTGATATCTAATTTCCATTCCAAGCTTATAAAAAAATAACAAGTCCAAATTAATTTTTATTTTAACAAAAATTATTGTATTAACGTAGCTTTAGTGCGAACAAGTCATTACAATTGTTTAAATTACAAAATTAGAAAGATGCTCATAAAATAATAAAAGCGAAAATTGTGTTCAGCAGCTCCAAAATCCCGTTAAAATTTCTATTTATAACATTAAATTTTTAATCATTTGATTTATTGAGTTGTTCAAATAATTTTTTTTCAATATGATGAGCGAAACCCGATTTTTGGCACCTGTTTTCATGGAGTGAAATACCACATTCCCTCACTCACACGGAGAGTGTCAGGGCATTAGGACGTAGATTATGCTCTAATTTGGGGAGATGATTTTGGATGTAAAAACATGAAAAAAGCTAAGTTACTAGACTCTAACGCCCAATATTTCCCTAGTCACTTATAATTCTTCAGCATTAATAGCTAGAAGCTTAAAACTTTTTTTATTTATTGCTTTATTATTCTGGTGGAAAATAATATTTTTATATGCTGTAACTACTATTTCGAAAGGATCTTAACTTAGCTTTCATTTTAAAAAAGTCTTAGGCTCCTAGCTATCAATGCTGAAGAACTAAAAGCGTTCGAAAATCCAGTAACTTTTATAGGTATTTTCTTTAATCGTTTATAACTAGGGAAATCTTGAGCGTTAGAGTCTAGTAACTTGGCTTTTTATATATTCTTACATCCAAAATAATCTCCCAAAATTTGAGCGAAATCTGTGTCTCAATACCCTGACACTCTCCTTGTCAGCGGGGGAATGTGATATTTTGCTCACTCAAAACAGGCACCGAAATCGGATTCCGCTCACCTTGTAGGGAAAAATTCCATACCCCACTCGTCTTTTTTGAAATGACAAAACGACTCGTGAGAAAGTGACCTATTTTGCTCACTAGTAGAGTAACGTTCTATTACCTTATTAATATTTTATTCATTCACACTATTACGAAATTTTATGACCGGAAAGAAAAATTCCTTTATACTAAGAGAGAAGCTCTGACATCATTAGGCCCTACGTCACGGGACGCTACAGTTAAACTTCCGGTTGCGTTTAAATTTTGTATTTAGTATACAGTAAGTACTCCGTTAAAATATATTGATGTAGTGATGTGAGTGCGAGTGTATTCTATTTGTGAGTAAGTGAGAGTGAGTGAGATAGAGAGAGAGAGTGAGTGAGATTTGATTTTGATTTGAATCATTTATTTGAGATCATGGGGTTCAACCCCGTATGATCCTATAGAAATATACAAGAGTAATACAAAAATTTTTTAACCGAAGATTTAACAATTTATAATTAAGTAATATTTATAAACTAATTTAAATTGTAGACACACAAACTATCAAGAAAATTGTTTTTATACGGTTTTATATATATAAAAGAATTTATTAGTAATAGTACTAATAAACACTATTACATCAGTGCAAAAGAGGAACCAAATGAGGTCCATCATTCAGACTGGATGGTAAAGTTTCTTAATATAAGTAAACTCGACAAGTAATTCATGTGCTTTGCTACTCAGTGCGCTCATCCACCAGAAACTTATCATATAGACGCTGCTTCAATGCCTGTGTCATTCCCCTCTCGAAACCATAAAAAACATCAACATTGCTGTTTATAAACGAGGAGGATGAAGAAACAAAAGAGTTGAGCATTGCTGATGTGCGAACAGTAGGACAAACCAAAAGCCTTGGAGGTAACCTATTAGATGACCTCACAGTTGCATCCAAGTTTGCTCGGCAGAATTTCGTTGCCAGATATGATGGGTTTTGGTGTGATATAATAGAATGAGCAAGTATCGATTTGAAATAAAGCCGCCTGTTTTTGACTGAAATCCATCCCAGATCAAGGCGAAAGGGCGTAACTCTTGCCTGTCACCCAATGTTACCTATAACGAATCTGACACAGGCATTAAAAGCACGGTGAAGCTTAAGATTAAGTGTTTGAGGAAGATCATCATATACTACGCAACAGTAGTCAAGTGTTGGAAATATCAATGTTTCGACCAATTCCTTTTTAACCCTTCTAGACAATGCATGTCTATGAAATTTAAGAGACTGTAGGGTTCCAAATACTCTACCTACCACTGCATTAACCTGCCTACTCCAATTTAAAGTGCTACTAATCCAGGCTCCTAAATTCTTAACAAGATCAGTGTAAGTGATTGGAACATTGTTTACTAATACAGGCGGGCAAGTAGATAAATCGATTCTCGATATATATTGTTCACTCCCTAGGAAAATGGCCTGCATCTTACTAGGATTAAGTGCAAGTTCATTATCCTTGGCCCACTTCACAACATTAGCCACCTCAAAGTTCATTAAGTTTATTCCTTCTTCAATTTTTGAAGGAAAAAAGGAATGATACAGTTGAAGATCATCTGCAAAAAGAATGTGTTGGGCTCTGACCAAGGTTGAAGGAAGATCATTTATAAAAACAGAGAAAAGCAAGGGACCAAGGACACTACCCTGTGGCACACCTGCCGTACAAGAGACCCATGCACCTACTTGATTTTCCTGATCAGGAACGGCATAGAATCTATTTCTTAAGTATGATGCAAACCATCGTATGACCGTATCAGAACAGTTTAGAGAACGAAGTTTATGAAGTAATCTAGAATGTGGCACTGTATCAAACGCCTTTGAGAAATCAAATAAGAGTAATAGGGTTACCATTCGCTTGTCCATAGCTAACCGAGAATCTTCAAGAAGCTTCAACAAGGCTGTCTGAGTACTATTTGCTCTACGAAAGCCTGTTTGCAAACAATCAAGTAATGCATTGGTTTCAATATGTGAATTTAGTTGTGAGTGAACAACCCGTTCCAGTACCTTTGAGATCTCACAGAGCTTGGCTATAGGTCGTGTTTGTGAAGGAGAGTCAAGCTTATTTGATTTGGCCAACGGAAGAAGAAAGGCTCTCTTCCAAGGGTCTGGAAATATTCCAGAAGCTAAAGAAATATTAACAATGGAGGTTAAATAAGGTACTAGAGAATCACGTGTGATTTTAAGCATGTTTGTTGACAGTTCATCAGGTCCAACAGCTTTTGAGGAAGCCACATTCAAGAATGACTCAATAGTAGAACTTTCAACCTGTGAGAATTCGAAAATGGGAAGATCACTGCTTAATGGAATAGCAAGTACCTGTTTGATCTCATTATCTGTTAGTGCAGAAGATGATGATGAGACGGAGGTGTAATGAGTCAACAGGACTTTGGATGAAAAGTACTGCAATGGTGAAGGTAAAATTTTATTGGAAAGTCCAATTTTATGTAATGTCGACCAACGATTTGATGAATTCGATGACTCAGCCAATCGATTTGAAATAAATTTGTTTTTAGCAGTATCTAGCGCATTTGAGACTTCTCCCGAAGTCTCCGATAGTTAGCTATAGATAACATGGAGCCAGAACGTGCAGCTGAGCGATACGCTCTATCACGCTCTTTCATTTTTGCACGAATGTCAGGAGTAACCCAGGGCTTTTTCTTCAACGTAATGTTACGAGTTTTTAACGGTGAAAATTTATCAATTGACGAGACAAGGACAGAGGACAAGTTAGAAACTAAGCTATTTAAATGCTGAATATTTGATTGAAAGATTTGATGGCTCTCTTGAGATTTTACATGTAGATCACGTGACATAGTCTGGTTTAAACTATCACGATTTATGTTTGAAAAATTTCTGAAAAATATTCTTTTAGCTTGATTCAGTGGCTTGTATATCCTCAACGTGATCGTGATAAGATCATGGCCTGCAATGAAAGGAGCTGATGATTTATCATAAGATAGCAATGAACTATCATCATTAATGATAAAAAGATCAATCCACGTATGAGTAGAATAATCAGTTGTAATTGTATGATGGGTCGGTTCGGATGGAACCACATAGAGAGCCAGAGAATCAATAGTTGAACGAAGATTTTCAGATGAATAATTTTTAGAAAGTAAGTTTATATTAAAGTCCCCAGTTATGACTAAATTTTTAAATGTAGATAAATAATTAGAGATTTTATTGAAAAATTCCACAGGGAAAATAGCCTTCGGACGCAAGTAAACTACTGAAAAAGAAGCTTTTCAGAACCAATTGTAATTTCAGCTATGATATACTCTGCTGTATTGTCAAAAACAGGGTCAGATTGTGACAGAATATTGACCTTATAGAGATCATGAGCATAAAACCCGACTCCTCCACCTGTTTTTCCCACTCTATCGAGTCTAAAGAAATTATAGTGATCAATAGAGATTACAGAGCTATCATCTAGTTCTGTTAAAAAAGTTTCAGTTACTGCAAAAATGTCATTTTTAGATGACGTGATATGATGTTCAATAGCTGAGAAGTGGGTTTTGATTCTGTTTACGTTAGCATGAGAAATCACTATGTTATTGTTAAAAACTAAATTTGATTGGTTACTTTGTTTTGGAAAAGAATTTAGATTATTTGATGAATTTATAGTGTTAAAAGAACAAGAGCTAGCATTATAAGAATCGTGATAAGAATATTTACTTAAAAGAGATGTATTAAAAGGCGAATTTGCCACAAGAGAGCCATACAGTCCTCATTTTTTAAGTACGACAGGCTTAAGTTTAGCCAACTGAGCTTCATCAGTAATAGGTATAAGGTCGCCTTTCAAATAAGGACGCATACATACCGTAAGGTTACGCACAATTGGGCGCTGATAGTTTAGCTGTTTATAGACAGCAAGAGCTTTTTTGAGCAGCAAATAAACTGGTTTGGGCCAAATCGGTCGAACAAAAATCTTTCCCTTCCCACCAACGCCAAAAACTTTGCCCGTAGTAGTATTACGCAGTTTAGGTGAAGCTTCAATGATTTTATTTCGAACTACTTCAGAGGAAAAACAACCTACAAATGAGCGAAAAGATTGAGTCTGGGAGGACTCACTGGACTCAGTTTCCATTTGAACAGGCTCTAGTGGTACAGGCGGCGTCCACTCACGTGTTTCCAGCAAGAAATCCGTGCCAAAGTTAAGGCCCATAGCATCAAAAATGAGCTTAACTAAATCATTGTTGCCTAATTGAACACTGGATGGTATACCGGAAAAAAGGATCTCGCAAGTATCACGTAATAGTGATACTGCAGGTGATGAACATGATGCAATGTGATCATCTAGGCGCTCTGAAAGAACATCATAGTTTCTCTGAAGCTCCGTGATTGAACTTTTCACCTCTCCCAACTCCGTCTTTATGGCACTGACATCGTCACCTATTTTATTACTAGTTGCAAGTAATTTGTTAGTGACAGCTAAAAGCTGATTAGAAATTTCCATTTGTTTGTCAAATTTAGCAGCACAATCGGCCGCAAAGGCAGTAAAGTATTCAGGCTCGGACATTTTTACAGTATTAATAGGCTGGGGCGATTTAATAGAAGAAACCAGCCGAATAGGACTGGAGGCAGGCACCCGTTGCCGGTCTGCGCCCAAAACAATGCTGTTAGGAGAGGAGGAGGAGGAGCTTGACTCGGAGCAGCAGCGTCTCCTTGACAATGGCTCAAGAGGGTGGAGCGGAGAGACGGGGCCTCTTTTTTGAGAGCGCTGGTTCGTTTGCGGTAAGTCTAATGGCTGCGAAGAGGCCAAGACTATATCCTCAGTAGCTGTTGCACGAGAGTTCTCATCAGCCGGCTTACGTTTGTGTAGTTTTTGCTTTACACAGCACACTATAACGCTTTTGCTAAGGAACCACGATTTGTTACAGCATGAAATGTGGTAGATAGACGTACAATTTTTGCATAAAATAGTTGTATCAGTGCGTAAAACCGGCAGATTGCACTGAGAACAGATTACCATAATAGAAGATGAGCACACTGTTAAGCATTACACATAGAATCACTCACCTCAACAAGTACACTCTTTTACACTACTGTAAAGACGACAGCTGTTGAAACAAATGCGAAGTAATTAGCCAATAGCCCCAGTTGTTAAAGTTGATCTCAGCTTTATCGGCAGTAGTCAACTAATTGATTGATTGAGAAAGTTTGAGCGCCAAACTCAGCCAACATAACCTCAAAGACACGTTTCAGCTTAACCTCAAAAACTGGCAGCGATGAAGAAGATCTAATTGTTTAATGGTTGCAGAGCTGATAAATTTGTCCTTTAATATATCAATTGATGCTCTGCAGTTTGCGCTTGCAGATTACCTGAAACAAGACGCCCGTGGGCAAATTATGCAGCAACACAGAGACAATTTAGTAGGAGCACTTTAGAACGATGTGTATCTACTTACTTAGAGAGAGAGAGACAGATTGAGAGAGAGAGAGAGAGAGGTTGAGTGAGAGAAATAGAGAGAAATAAACATAGACATAGACAAACTTTATTTGGCCTTGGGGTATATACCCTGTCTGGCACAATAACAAAATGCAACGACGAATAACGATAATAATATTTCAAATTAATATTTCAAATTAAATAACAAGTGAAAAGCAGAATAATAGTAAGAATAATAGTATACAGTAACAACAAGTGAGTATAGTATGTTCATATACAGCTCAAGTAGGCTTCATAAATGCAATTCGAAATTATTAAATACTAAAAATTCTTAAATTCTAAGTGATTTCTGGTAACTTATATAAATTTTAATTCAAGTTGAAATTTAAAACAACAGAAGTGTCTTAAGACAAAAAATTTATATAGCTAGTAAGCTAGAAAGCGCAACGCCATTAATAGTGACCAGATAACAGATCAGCCAGTACCCATCTCATGCTGTCACGATTTACACTCATTTAATAGAAGTTTTTCATACAAATAATGTTTGAAAGTGTAAAAATCTTCAGGAGTAGAAGACTCCAATGAAGAGAATTCTTTGTTAAAGTAGTCAGCCGCAGAATAGACAAAAGAATACTGCATAAAAGTAGTACGAACGTTAGGACAAATAAATAGTCTCGGCGGTTACCTAGCAGAGGAACGCACAGACGCATTAATGTGCTGTCTTACGAACCTTTTGGCTAGGTAAGATGAGCTACCATGAGCAAGCCTGTTGAATGCTAAAGAGATTTTCAAGTATAGGCGTCTATTTTGAACTGGAAACCAACGATATTGAAGGCGAACAGGCGACACCCTGTTACGACTGTCTATGTGGCCATGGACAAAACGAATGCAAGCATTAAAGGCTCTATGCAGACGCAAGTTTAGTGTTTGTAGAATATCATTATAAGTGACTACTACATAGTCAAAATGCGGGAAAATAAGGGACTCAACAAGCTGTTTCCTAGTATCCTGAGACAAAAAATGTTTATGAAATTTCAACGACCGTAAAGTAGCATGTACCTCACGAATCGTCGCAGAAACTTGCTTATCCCAGTAAAGAGTGGAGGATATCTATATACCAAGATTTTTGACTACCGAAGAATAGGGAACAATGGTATTTCCAACCAGAATATTAGGAGCAGGATTATCCTTCAATCGAGAGATATACTGTTCACTACTAATGATTATAGCTTGAGTTTTTACCGCATTCAACAACAGACCATTTTTAGCTGCCCACTTGACCACAGAAGCAATCTCATGATTAATAAGACCAACCTCACCTACCAGATTTACCGGTAAGAAAGACTTATAAATTTGAAGGTCATCGGCAAAGAGTATATGGTTTGGTGAAGACAAAACATCAGAGATGTCATTTATATAAACCAGGAATAATAGTGTCTCCAGGACACTGACCTGAGGAACACTAACCGATACAAACGACCATTCAGAAGTATTATTCAAGTTATTTATCACTGGATAAGATCTATCAGATAAGTAGTAGGCAAACCATTTGATGAAAGTATCAGAGCAGTTCATAGAACGTAACTTGATAAGTAGATTAGCATGAGGATCTCTATTAACTGCCTTAGAAAAGTCGAAGAGAAGTAGCAAGGTAACCATACGACGATCGATAGAAATCCTACAATCATTCAGCAAGTGTAATAAGGCTGTTTGAGTACTATGACCCTTTCTCAACCCAGTCTGATAAGTTTCAAGCAAGAGATTTGACTTGAGGTGAGCCGAGAGCTGAGTGTGAACCACCCTTTCCAAAACTTTCGAGATCGCACATAGTTTGGCAATAGGTCGAATCTGAGTTCGGCTGTCTATCTTAATCTGCTTAGCCAATGGTAATAGGAATGTTTTTTTCCGAGCTGCCAGGAAATACCCATGGACAAGAGAGTCATTTAAAATAGAGGTAAAACCATCAGCTATGTAATTGTCCACAAGCTTAAGCATTTCAGCAGATATAGAGTCAGGACCAACGGCTTTAGAGCCGGCCGAGCGCAGAATATTTATTATAGTATTAGAACTAGTTGGTATAAAATCAAAGACTGGAATATCTGTGTTGAGAGGCGTGGAGAGAACACGGTCAATGTCAGCATTAGTCAGAGCACGACTAATAGATGAAACCAATGTGTAATGCTTTAAGAGCACCGATAAAGATAAATATTTAAGAGGAGACGGCAGAGTGTTTGTAACAAATCCTAACTTGTGAAGTTCAGACCATTAATTTTTTACCATAAGAGCAGATGAAAGTTTGTTAGCTATAAAATCATTTTTTGGTTTAGAGAGAGAGAGAGTTTGAGACTTCATTTCATAGCTGTTTAAAACGAGCATAGTCATCTGCCGAATCATTTCTCCGTGCCAAACGATAGTAGTTATCAAGCCGTTTCATCAGTAAGCGTAGATCATGAGAAACTCATAGTTTCTTAAAATTTTAACAACTCTTGCTGAAGCGAATTTGTCGAAGACTTTAACAAAACTGGAGGTGAAATTAGTAGCTTTGGCATCAATAAGGTGGTTATTCGATTCAACCAGTTCAGAAAGAGATTGATCTAAAGTAATTGAACCTGAGTAAGAAGAAGTTGATGGATTTGATAACACACGATGAGAAAAAGTAGATAATGGACATGCAGGAAAACATGTAGATAGACATCGAGAAAGTTTAAGCTTAAGAGCAGTAGTATTACA
Source organism: Anastatus disparis (assembly GCA_017163975.1). Lineage (NCBI taxonomy): Eukaryota > Metazoa > Arthropoda > Insecta > Hymenoptera > Eupelmidae > Anastatus > Anastatus disparis. The sequence continues at coordinate 4,233,157 of JAFFSR010000277.1, read as the reverse complement.
ATTACTAAAGTTTCTAGTTAACAAGGATTTAACAGCCGTTTCAGGTCTAGATAACTTGAATTTAATTTCAATTAAATCATGACTAGCAATAAATAGAGCATTGGACTTTTCATATGCTAGTAAAGCTGACCTATCATTTATGGTAAATAAATCCAGCCAAGTATGAGAGTCATGATCTGAGGTGAAAACGTGATGAGTGGCCTCAGAGGTCACCAGAAACAATGATAAAGAATCAAAACAAGACCTAAGAGCATCGGATGAGTATGAAGATTTGTGTAGATTAATGTTGAAATCTCCAGTTAATAATATTTTTGTAATTATATATATGCTCAGATAGGACATTAAAGAGGCTATCGAGCGAGGAAGCCTTAACGGCATGTCGGAGCTGCAGCAATCGAGTTTTGCTTTTTTTATTTTATCAATATCTTTTTAAATTCTTAAATTAAACAAATATAATGACTTGTCCGCACTAAAGCTATATTTATAAAATAATTTTTGTTAAAATAAAAAATCATTTGGACTTGTTATTTTTTTATGAGCTTGGATTGGAAATTAAATATCAAACTCGACAAACCTAACCTTAAAATACGACATATTGAAAGTTTTTATTATAACTTTGTATGTATAATATTTTGGTGGATTTCTTGAGTTGCCCGCACTAGAGTTTAATCTTACAAATTTTTTCTTTGTAGCAAAGAAACTCGATTAAACGCTTCGTTTATTCATAAGTTAAGATTGGAAATATTATTAGAAGGCGGACAGCTTCGTCATGCTCTTAAGTCTCACATAAACTACACTTCAGTGTAAAATTTAAAAAAAATACTCATGTAATATTGTAAAGTACTGTAAAATATTGTAAATTATTGTAAATTATTGTAAAAAAAATTGTAAAATATTTCTAAATACTGTAAAATATTTTAATATTTAGTGTGAAAAGGTATGTGAGAGTGAATGTTTTCAAAAATCTTGATATCGTAATGTTGCAATAAATGTATTTTGAAATCTATAAAGTTATAAATATGAAATCAGAAATTTTTTTAAATTATAATATTTCAATTATAAGTATTTGTTCTTTGTATTTTGTATGAATTTTGAAAATATAATAATAAAAATGAATAAATATTAAAAATTTTTGTTGTAAATTTTCATTTATTTTTTCAGTTTGTACACATCATCCAGAGCCTTCAAAAAAATGCTGCACTAATTGTAATGTTCCAACTTGTAGATTTTACCCTGAATATATATGTTCTCTACAGGGTTTAGCTTTACACAGAGCTTTACATAATTTGATAAATTTAAAAAAAAATAACGATCAAAATAATTTTACCGAATTGTTACCTGATTTACAATTTTATTCTAAAAGATTTTTCATTTCATTAGATGTACAAATTTGGAATTTAATGTCTAGTAAATCATGCACAATTTGTGAAACTATATGGTGCGATGCTGAAGATTGCCCCAGAAACATTGAGATAATAGAATTTCAAGAAGTTTTGACATTTCGGAATATCAGCTTTAGAGATTTATTGATACAAATTGAATCGAAAAATGTACAATTTTTACACTTTACAATATCTAATATGCGCGAGCACCATCTTCACTCCGAAAATCCAAATTGTCCACTTCATATCGACGACACTCCGTACATGTATATAAGTGGTCGTATGACCAATAGTTCATCAACAATTTTACATTTTTAAATAAGATTTATACTAAATAAGATTTGATTTGATTTGATTTTCAAAATAAATAAATAATTATGAAGTTGTATATATAATAAACCTTTATTTAACCTACCTTCCTTTTTGTTTTCTTCTCCGGTATTAAAGAATTTCAAAGAAAGAATGTAATATTTAAATTATATACACGCACACGTACACACGCGTACACATACACACACACACACACACACACACACACACACACACAAAAATATACACTGTTAAAAATATATGCATGAAATTTAATGTGAATGTGCTGGAAGCAAATTTCACGTGGATGCATTAAACACAATTTAATGTGAATGCATGACTCTTCATGTATTATACTTAAAATTTTATGTACAAGCAAATTAGATTTAATGCAATTCTGATCAGAAAAATTTTAATATACTTACATGGAGAGTGCATTGCATTTGGGTCTTGGATTTTCTTCTAGCTTTGGGATCTTTTTTCTTACATAAAATTATGAAAAAAGCCTCGTCCATTCAGTCCAACGCTCGATTTTTTCCGAGTTATGAGCAACTTTGTCTGTTTTGTTAAAAATTTGCATCTGCTTTATAATTTTAGTTTTCGAACTACTTATTCTATAAGGTTTTTACTGATTGCATATCAAAATTGAGATTAAAACCTTTCGATTAAAAAAAAAACGTGTCCAAAAAGCTCAAGTTGTTAAAAACTTATGAGGGAATAAAAATAGCGCAAATATTTAGCTGAAAATATGCATAGAAAATAAATGCAACATTTTAGTCAGAAATTCATTTCAATTTTCATCCCTTCATAAGTTTTTAACAACTTGAACTTTTTGGACACGTTTTTTTTTAACCCTTAACTGGCACCGTGGGTAAAATTTACCCCAAACCTTCTTTAAGTTCATATAAATTGTACTAAGATCTTAATAATGGCCTAAGTGGCGACATCTATCAGTAGTTGACATCCCTAACTAAAGATTCATGAGGTGTGTATAGTGTGGCAGGCATCAGTGAGTGTTGGAGAGCCGTTAAAATATTAAAAACTACACAAGTTATGATTTTTTAAGTGAAAAAACTGAATTTTCCCGTTTTTTTTCAACATTTTTTTTTTACTATTTTAATTTAAACAAATGAGTATAGAAACAGTTTTACTTCAAAAAACATACTCTAAGTAACGTTAGAAAATTTTTTTGTACAATAATATTAAGTACCGGCTGCGTGAGACTCGCTTGAGTACCTTGGGGTATTAAATATCCCACAGTGCCACTTACGTATATTGGTACCAACAGTGCCAGTTAAGGGTTAATCGAAAGGTTTTAATCTGAATTTTGAAATGCAATCAGTAAAAACCTTATAGAATAAGTAGTTCGAAAACTAAAATTATAAAGCAGATGCAAATTTTTCAACAAAACAGACAAAATTGCTCATAACTCGGAAAAAATCGAGCGTTGGACTGAATGGACGCGGCTTTTTTCATAATTTTATGTCAGAAAGGAGATCCCAAAGCTAGAAGTAAATCCAAGACCCAAATACAATGCACTCTCTTTGCTAGTCAAATGTTAATGTGCAAGTGCAATACATTTGTTGCACAAATACATTGAATTTAATACTGTTCGAATTTGCAATTAAAACAATGAACATATATTAATTTTCATTTTTTAAAGATTAAACTTTATATGCAACTGTAATAAATTTCAATTGATTTGATTCAACAAAAATTTTACGCTGAAACCATGTACTCTGCTTTTGCTAAAGATTCTTTTAAATTCTCTTTTATCAATTATTATATGATAATTAATTGAATTATTAAATAATTATATTTTATATCAATATATAAAATATAAAAATATATAAAGTATTAAATATAAAATAAATTATTAAAATTAATTATTTCTCTAATAATAAAAATGGCTTCTTAATTTTTAATATTTCTAATTTCAAGTGCAAAAAATTAATTTTTATGATTTAGGGGGGTGATTCAACGATGTATGTTAAATCTACCATAGTACAACTATATCATTTATAATATGTTGATTTTTTTTCGGTACAATTTAATTATATGTATTTAATTTATATTGACACAATTGACATTATAACGCAGAAAACGCATAAAAACGCATGAAAAAATTTTCGACCCAAACGGGGCTCGAACCCACAACCTTTCGATTACGAGGCACAAACGCTATCTGTTACGCTGCACTACGCTTGACACGTAAGCGTGATAATTTTACATATTTATAGTTTACTATGATAATATTTTGACATTTGTAAAATATCAAATAATTAATGAATAATAAATAATTAATAAAAAAAATTAATTTTCATATTAAAATAAATATTTTTTTATATATATTTTACGGTTTGAATGCATTTATGTTCATAGCGATGCTTAAATTTTAATGTAGTTTACATTATAATCAAACTTGGAAATTCATGTAGATGAAAATCAATTTTACTACACCCTATTAAAAAAAATCAGGTGATAAATCACCTGATTTATCAGGTGATTTATCATGCCAAAACATCATGTAACGATTTTGTTGGTCTTTACACATTTTAAACCATGCTTAGTCAATTTAGAACAATTTTTGAAAATTTTGGAAAATTTTGAACTTAGAAAATTATTTAGATAATTTGGTCTTAGAAAACATTTTGACTAGATCACAAAAAAATTTCTAAGTTCAAAAATTTCAAAAATTTTCCAAAAATTGTTCTAAATTGACTAAGCATGGTTTAAAACGTGTAAAAACCAACAAAATCTATACATGATATTTTGACATGATAAATCACCTGATAAATCAGGTGACTTGTCACCTGATTTTTTCCACCAGGGCAGTTATGCTTTAAAAATCAAGTATATATACATTAGTGTACAAATAATGCGTGTACTTAGAATTTAATGTAAACGTAACTAAATTATAAAGTACGTATACATAAATTTTACCATTAAATGCATTAATGTCCATGGTAAAGTGCATTGATTTCTATGTCAATACACCTTAAAATCACTTTAATGTTCGAAACATATTAATTTTTATGTGCGAAATTCGTTGAAAACTACATTTCATGTTTTTTTAACAGTATATATATATATATATATATATATATATATATATATATATATATATATATATATATAAAATGAAACAAAATATAGTTAAAAATATAAATAAAAATTAAAAATAGCTCATAAAATTTGTAAGCTAGTATGTATCATACAGCTGAAATGTGCATTAGCTTATAAAAGGTAAAAATCTAGATTTTCGCTTTCATTATTCTAGAATCTTCCGGTGTGTACGTACGTGTATTAACTGATTTTTTCCTATGTATTGCGAGCGCGGGACGGGATCCCACCGCAAAAATTGATTTATTAATTTTAAAAAGAAATAATAATAATAAAAAATAAAAAATGACACTAGCATGGCAACACCCATGGATCTCTATGATTTGTGGTCCAACAGGTTGTGGCAAGACGCATTTTGTAAAAAGATTTTTTCGATTTATTGACAGTATGTCCGATACAACTTTTGCTCGAATAATGTTATATTATTCCGAATGACAAGATGGATATTTGGAATGCGGTAAAGATGTTGAATTTCATGAAGGTTTACCTCAAAATGAAGATTTTGCGTCTGACTCTCGACCAAAATTATTAGTCATCGACGATCTGATGAGAGAATCTTCTAATAATGTAGTTGTTGATTTATTCACAAAAGGTAGTCACCATAAAAATATAAGCGTCATTTTTATCACACAAAATTTGTTTCATTAAGGACCTAAGCAGCGGGATATTTCATTAAATTCAAACTATATTGTAATTTTTAAAAATCCTAGAGACCGTGCACAAATACTGGATTTAACGTGTCAAGTTTATCCAGAAAATTTAAAGTTTCTACAAGAAGCTTATTACGACGCTACAAGTGTAGCACATGGTTATTAGTTAATAGATTTAAAACAAGGCACAGCAGAAACCTGCTAAGTGCGAACTAATACATTTCCTGATGATACACATCACTACGTGTACGTTTCACGAGATATAAAGAGAGGTGCCATGGGTGATAATTTTTTAGTTTTACGTGTATAATGGCTGTGGTAAGATAAAAAAGATCGCTTGATCCAAAAATAGCACATGCTTTATATGCCCTTTATCATTTAAATAAAGAGCAACGCAAAGCTATTTTAAAACTTGCGGATCGTAAGATAGTTGAAGGTATTTGTGAGTGTGCTTTGAATACTTTAAAAGGTGCAGTACAATTAACACCTTCTCAAAAACAAAAGCTAGTTAAACATATAAGGATTCTGAGAAAGTTGAGTAATAGAGACTCTAAATCGTGGAAAAGTAACAAGTGTCTAATCGTACAGAAAGGTAATGATTTTTTAACAGCTTTACTCGCACCTCTATTAGGAACTATAATATCAACTCTTATACCTAGTCGTTCTTAACTAAAAAAAAAAAAATGCAACATGCCCGTAAAATGGTTTTAGTGCCTTAAGAGCAGGCCGGATTCGCTGTCCTTGTCTAATTGGCATTTTTGTTATTTACTCAAGTATTAATCGGTGTATCTGCAAATTGAAGGTTAAGCGCAATAGATATTATTATTGCAAATATTTATGCACAAGAAAAAAAAAATCTATCGCTTTGTTTTTGAGAAAAGTAAGGAACGCGAAAATATTATAAACATAATCTTTTACTTCGGCGTTCCTTATTTTTCTCAAAAACAAATCGGTAGATTTTTTTTTTCTTGTGCATAGATATTCATAATAATAATATCTATTGCGCTCGACCTTCAATTTGAAGATACACCGATTAAAACTTGAGTAAATCACAAACAACTCAATTGTTACTCGGTCGGTATCAGGTTCTACTCCGGCCTGCCGTTAAGATAGTATACAAAAAAATTCTTCCTAAAAATGTTTCCGAGGTCACGCAAAATGTCGAATCTGATAAAAAAATACCGTTCAAACACCAGGCAGTCATCTTACGAGATTAGACATAGAAATGAGTGATATATTAAACTCGCAAGAAACTGATAAGCGTACAAAATGGTCGAAGTATTTTTAAAACTTTCTCTATGAGTCGCCGAAAATACGTCAAATGTTACATACAAACATGTAAAGCAAAATCATGCTACACATGAAATTATATATTTGTTAAGTGACAAAATTTAGATTTCAATTTTTTTAAATAATTAAGAATTTAATCTAAAGTAAACGTATAAAATTTTATCCTATGTTAAATTTATAAAGACATAAAAAGCAGTCAAGGCCAAGAGTTTACACTCCTTATCGCTCAACGCAGCATATTCTCCTCTGCTCTCTCTCTGCTATACGTAGCGAAGAAAGTAGAGAGCCTGGGAGAGTAAAACTTCATGCGCAACGATGGAGGAGGAACAAGGAAGGAAGGAATTGTTGTCTTTTTCTTTCTCATTGTTCTCCCTCTTAACCGTTGACGCTGTTTGAAGTGCAACAGCATTGACGTTGTGGCTTGAAGAATTAGACGCGCGTGGACTTGGCCAAGAGGCAGTACGACAGCACTTAAGCCGTGGGGCCTAAGTGACTTTATATTTTATTAGCCATTTTTAATTCAGAAAACAAATTAACATTTTTATTTAAATTTACATGTACAAATCTAGATATTTTTGTTGTATTTTCATGCTAAGAAAATAAAGTTCATAGAAAGTTTATCAATTTATCTCAAAACTTTTATGGTATTAGATTTTACTGGTTTTTGTGGGTTTTACAGAATTTTGACATTATTTTTCAAATATATGTTTTTCTGGAAATTTGAAGTAACAAACGTTTTTTTTTTAATTTCCTTTTACTGACTAAACTGAATAAAATTTCGGATTTAAAATGTAACGACGACTCAAAAGTACGACCTAGTGAACGGTAATTGAACGAGTGTTATGCAGAGTAACGGGAAGAGCGTGAGTCTGTAATATATAAACTTTTTTACAGATAAGTGTTATTTTTAGTAAAATTAATGAATATATAAACAGTTGATATGAAATAATTAAATATCCAACTTAAGGGGATGTAAAACGGACACTACACTAGTATTCATAAATATTGCCTATCTTTTCATTTTATTGCAAGATTTCAGGAAAATAAATACATTAGCTTGTAGTATGTATCGTGAACATTATTTAGTTAAATTTTAAAATAAATTCATTCATTAGTTTTTAATAACTTTGGGTTTCTGGTACAAAATCGAAAAATTTTAATATATGATATTGGAACCTAAAGCTATTAAAAACTAATGAATAAATTTATTTCAAAATTTAACTGAATAATGTTCCCGATACATACTACAAGCTAACATATTTATTTTCCTGAAATCTTGCAATAAAATGAAAAGATAGGCAATATTTATGAATAGTAGTGTAGTGTCCGTTTTACATCCCCTTAACTTGAATAACAATTAAAACTATAATTTTATTGAAATGCATATCATAAACAGAATTTTATATTAAAAATCTCGGTACATAAATATCTCTGATGCAAGGAATTTTTTTTTATGCATGTACAAAGTTAATAGAAATATAGTCATTGCACTCATGCACGGAAATATTTTGAATGTATACCAAACTATTATTGTATGGGTTTTGATTTGAGTAAAAATGCAAATTTTCATTTTAATTAGAATAAAATGTGTCAAATTTCTGTTTCTCTATTATCATGTAAGTTATAATAAAATTTAAGAGTTAATTAAAAATGAAGAAAAATGGTTAAGTTTGTTTTGATTTTTTTTTATCCAATGTAAAACCTCCATTATTACGACATGTTTTTTTTCATTTTTATTGTTATCACTCTATTTAAAATTTTTTTTTGGAATATTTAAGAAATACGCAGTAATACTTTTATATTGAATGTTTGATACTATATTCTTCTACAAATATTATGAGAATAGAGATAGATATGAAGTAATGAACTCATTATTGCATTAAATTTGTATCGATTATTTTTCGGGTCAAATAAATATATATAAATAAAGAAAACAACGGCCAGATTTTGCAGAGATTAAACCCTCTGAAAAATCAGCCGTTACAATATTCATTATTATAAAAATTTTGTACTTTATAAAAATTTTGTAATTATTTGTATTAGACTAAGTGAAAAAATAATAAACATTCATTTCTATTGCTAAAATATTTTGTTATTTTATTATATATATAACCATGAACAGCAAATCCTTTTCCTAAAAATATTCCATTAAAATATTTAAAAAGATTCAAAATTCATATTTCTAAAATCTTTTAATTTAATAAATTACATTACAAAGAATTTTTTCTATTTGTAAATCGAATTTTATTTAAATTATTAGTATTATATATTTAATATATATTCTTGTAAAAATATAAGATTTCATTAGTCATAAAAATTTTTTCATATACAAAAAAATTTATTTCACCAAAGAATCCTAACTTACCGACTTTACAATAACCGTTACCTTGCTACTCCAAAAATTTTTCTTACGGCGTCCCCCTCCACTTCGGGCTATTTCGCTTTTTTCCGTATTCGTTCGAGCTTAGGCGTCAACAATCTTTTCCCTATATTCCCCCCTGAATTTTAAGACCACCATTTTTACCTATAATCTCCCATATACTACTATTGTTTTAAAAAATTGCAATTATTCAAAATCTAAGGAAGTTCGTATATTAAAACACATAGGAAAAATACATTATAAATATTATTCTATATAATGTAGCGGTCGTGCCTTGCTTACGATTTTGGATAAAACAAACCCACGGAGGGGCACAGCCCTCCTAGTTGGTTATGTACACTTGGCGGAAAGGATATTTTTCCGAATGTGTACCTCAAATGGCAGCGCTGCATATTTTACCACAGTCGTATGAGAACTTCGAATCATGCATTGAGTTTCGCATCATGACCACTTTGTTTTTTCATATAGGTTATTAATGATAACAACTAAAATTTGATTACAAAGAAAGATAATTTAAATTAACAATATTAGATTCTATATGATTATTGGACTGAGAATTGAAAATTTTATTTTATAAAATTATAATTCAGATCATGAAAAAAAGTAATATTGTTTGTTTACTACAATTGTGTCGTTAAGTAATAAGTAACGATGATGTGAAATTTGTTCCATAATTTTGAATCGTCTTATGTCTGTGGTAAAATATGCAATGTTGCCACTTGAGGTTAACGTTCGGAAAAATATCCTTTCCACGAAGTGTAGATGAAAACTAAAAGTAAATCTTGTATTCAATGGTATAAATATTAATTTATCTAGTTTTTATTAAACGATTTCCAAAAAGTATGTCATTTTATCTCTATAGTATTTAGATGAATTCCTTCAGGTTCAATCTTACAAATATTTTTACTGTAGCAAAAGCACTCGATTAAACGTATCGCTTACTAATAAACTTTGAAAAAAAATATTACTGAGCTAATTCAGAAGAAAAGCTTTTTTATGTACTTAGGTTGCTTTATAGTTTAAATAAAAAAATTTATATTTCAGAAATATAATTTATACTTAATTATTAATAAGTTTAATGGCATTACTTTATGGAATATTACATTTTTAATAAGAATATGTTCAGGTAATGATACCCGAAAGTCCTCCAGTATCGGAAGAAATATAAAAGAATTCTATTAATTATTAGGCATCTACTGTTACGATTGAATTATTAGTATGTAATAAATTCATGTACTTTTTCCAGAACTGCTGTTCCTTAATACATGTGGAAGCAACAAAGAAAATCTAAAAGCTGTTTTCGAAACCATTATGTGGGCTGATGTACATTGTCTAAGACCACCTTTTTTTTTAGGTAAATTATGAATTTTTTGTTATATATATTTATCCTTTTATTCTGAAGAAAATCTATTTTTCTAGTATTATCCTTTTTGATTTTCAATAATTTATTTTTGATTTATATACATATATATATATATATATATATATATATATATATATATATATATATATATATATAATTGTATATGTCATGCATAATATATCGTTTAACAGTTTAACGTACGATTTAGAACCAAGCTTCAAGTTGGTTGTAAAATTTGTCGATAAAATCGACTTAGCACTTCAGTTTAGAAGATTTTCATCTGATAACGTTCGCGATATTCGATAGAATATTTACTTCACATGCACGCGTTGGCGTTAAGCTTGCCGCTAGACATTACGGTATTATTGAATAAGCCCCTAGAGCGGCGTCCGCGGCTTAATCTAAGATGTGAAGAGATTGAAGCTAGTCTTTTTGTACGGCACTCTTTGGCCAGCACTCGAACAATAAAGTTTAAATAAAAATTAAATCTCGTGTTAAGATTAAAGTCATTTTCGTTCGTTCTACAGGCCCGTGAGAAGTCAGGTATAAAATCCTGACTTTGTAACGGAAGTAGAAATGACGAAATCAATCCTTTTATAATAATATTTTACTTGTAATTATTTTAGTGAAATAAAGTGATTTTATATTCAAAGTGAAATTTGTGTTTTTCAAATTTATGAAAATTAACTACTTAAAATTAGTGTTTTTTATTGTTTAATAAGCAAAAATATTACCTTGTATTTTATTCACGTGTATTCTATTTTAGTGAATAATTTGAATGAATCGATTCAATTTATCAGTTAAATATTGAGTGTTATTAAAGTAAATTGGGTTTTCGCATGAAAAAGTGCATTATATCCGTCAGGTAGAACACGAAAAAATAAAGGACCCGTATTTTTTTGTTTTTTAAAATATGATGAATTTTAAAAGTTATAGCCAGTAGAAATTAATACCATTGTGATATATATATATATATATATACACATTGTGACGTGGTACGTCCCAATAAAATCTTTTTTTGTTTAATTAAAAATTTTTGTCTAACGTTGTTATTTTACATGCACGTTCTTTCACGACACTTCACAAAGATTATTAAATCGTCACATCACCAGGGCACTGAAACACACTACCGGCTTACTCACCGACCCGGGCGTATATTATTAAATAAGAATAAATTATTAATCGAACAGAACTCTTTCTTTTTGCTTACCGGTACACGAGGAGCACGACTAGCAGAAGCGCGCGGCGGCCATTACTTACACAGTCATAGACCATGTGTGTGAGCGCTAGTGCTGCTTACGCAGACCGTAGGTAGGGAATCTCTATTACCACTACATAGCAACAATCGCGCGTGCGCTAGAAGTGGCGCACGATGAAGAAGATGTAGAAAGAGAAGGAAACTCAAGAGAGAAGAAAAAAAAGGATAGAAAGATTAACATTCGATGGGAGCAAATTAAAAGTGATGGCGTGCCTCTTTCTCGCGCAGTGAGAAAAGAGGGAGAAGCTCAATGTTAAAGACAGACCGATAGAACATGGAGAAGGGAGAGTACCACTCTTCTCTTTGCTTAAGTACATCTGCACTGGGTAGTCCTATATGTATGTATGTATATATATATAGATAGAGATATCTATGCTTGCGATGACTCTCTCTCTCTCTAATGAATAAAGACAGATAAAAAAAAGAGAACGTGAATAAAAAGAAGAATAAAAAAAGAAGAAATTAGATTAAATTTCCCGCAGAAAAGGTGGCGCGCAGGTTGCAAACTTGCCTTCGAGGACCGGAGGGTGAAATCTACAAATAGAAAGCGATTACTTGGACAACTGATTAGTTATTAGAGGAATTAAAAATTAAAAAAAGATAGACGATGAGGAAGAGGGAGAAATAGACCGAAGAAGAAGGAAGTGAGCATCAAAGGAGTCATTCGATTACTGTCCTCGTGTTTTATCCGAACTATAACTCGCTAAACCTCAATTTTTCTCTTGAAACAAGTAACTTGCAGATTTCGTGCGTTATTTTTTTGATAGCTGTATAGAGATTGCAGAGTTTTGACAGACCAGGGAGCCGTGAGTAGAAGGATTTCCAGAGGGAGATTTTCGCTGCCCTAATCCTCCAACCAGCCCATTTTCCGCAGCCAGCGTCGACCAGGAGTTGCTTTGTCCAGAGAGAGAAAGAGGGAGAGAGAGAGATATACGAACCTGAGGCCATCACTGCCATCGTCGACCAGATTGTCGCTATCACCGACCAGTTTCCTGTTGTCAACGAGAATTTTCTACAACGGTGAGTGGACTGTAGTCCGAATCGATAAAGATATTTTTTTGTAAATTAACGGCTCTCGCCGATTAAAGTGTAAATTCAGGGCGGGCGTAAAATTAAAATTGAAGTGATTGTGACAACGTGAAATAGTACAATTCGAAAATTTAATTGTTGTGAGGCGTAGTTATAAAATCGCAAAGTTTGATTGTAAAGTTTAACTGGTAGACCGGAAAAGTGAAATTAAAAATTGACCACGTGTTCAACGATTTCGTTGACCGGTTAAATTCTATCTTTATTTTTAATTATATTAAATAAATTTTCACAATAAGTTCAATTGACCGGGAGATATTTTGAGATCGGTGGACATAGTGGTGCGTATTACGTAATACATTTCATGACGCGGGCCTTAGCGGCCATCTTGTAAATTAGATTCTCTCGCCTAGTCTGCGTTGACTAGAAGTTAAAATTAAATCGAGAATTAAATTTGTAGACCATCAGAAGTCATAATTAAATATTAAATTTCTTTTAAGATATATATATATATATATAATAAGATTTCGAGAGTGTGGGAGTGCAAATTCGACCACGTGTCTAACGGTTTCGTTGACCGTAAAATTAAATTAACTAGAGTAGTAATTCGAATGAAGGTTTAAATAATTATTTTTTTTTATTTTTTTTTGTTGACCGGCAATTAAAGCCAATAGACCGATAGACATGTGGGATTAGTGTGAGAGAGAGAGGTAAGTGCACGGGCTTTTGGTAGCCATATTGTCGAAAGAAAGAAGAGCGAGGTCGCTTACGTCGACCATACCGTGAATTCAATTTTTTTGTTACTACTATGAGAATAATAGATCATTATTTCAGTAAAGGTGTTAAATAAGAATAAAATAAATTAACTTTATGAAATTTATATTGACCGGGATGTATGGGTTATGAGTGTGCACGAGTTAACAAATAAAGTTAGATTAAATCAATAGACAGTTCATAGCAAATTAAGAAAAATTTATATTTTCTTTTGTTTGTAATAAATTAAAACTAAGTTCTAGATTAAAGTGTTAAAAATTGAAACCAGGAATATTCATTTTTTTTTTCGTGTATGCGTATACCTCTCCCAATTTCAGCTTAATAAAATTAACACCAGAGGTCGCCCACCTCCCAGTCAAGACAGCCCGGGATTCATGCTGCCGACGAGTAAGCCGGAGGTCTGTCTGGCGCTCTTAATAAATTAAAGATTCTTTCTTTTCGAAAGACCGAACTTTGCATGCGGAGACGGGCAAGGTTATATTAAATTAATTAATAAGATATTTATTGAAAGTTTATTTATAACTTAATTCTCACATCGCAACATATAGCGCCAACGTATATGAAGTCACGATTGCTAAAACAACCATGATATCACAGAATTTCAACTGCCTCTATCTCTTTGAGTTTAAATTTTCATGATAAAAGAAAAAATACGTGCCTTTTATTTTTTTCTTTTTCTAAATGACAGATATAGTGGATTCAAAAAAAAATTTTCAGCAAAGACCTAATTATGTGTACTTGTAAATTTCATCGGGTATCACTTGATCGTGTTTACGAATTTGCTATTTAGTAAAGTAAATCAAATCCACATAAGTTCTAGAAGATAAAGGATTTATTTAATTTCATAAGACTAAATTGTGACGCGATTTTTGCGTCCCAATAAATTTTCAATCTTCATTTATTTTTTTTTGTGTCTAACTACATGTATACTGTTAATATTACTAGTCAATTTTTCTTTAAAAGTAAATAATAGATCTGATGGCGCCCATAAAATTGTTATGTAGAGTTTAAATAAGAATTTAAAATAAAACTATTTTTTTAAATGTTTTTCATGTAATCGGTGATGGAGAGAAAGTCAGAATTTAATTCAAACCTTCCCACCTAGTGACAGCTAAGTTGAAGAAAAGAGAATGCCAGTGGCGACGTTTGTTAAAAGGAAGAAAAGAAAATGCGCTTAAAAAGAAATGACTATTAAAATATGAAAAGACTTAATTTACTATAAAATAATTAGTATTATATAGCGTTAGAAAAGATTTATACTTGTAATTTTGAGTGTTATAAGTCATGTGCACCGCAAAGAAAAAGATTGTTAACGCGTTGTATGAGTGAGCAAGAAAGAGATAGAGCGATTAGACAAGCAAGCAAGCCGGTAGTAAGTAAACGCGCGCCGCATATACATATTTAAAAAGAACAGAGGTTTTCAACTATATTTAGAGTCATAAATATCAAAAATAATTTTGTCTTAATATTCTTTATTTTCTTTTAATAATTTGCGAATAAATCAATGAATGATGTATATGATGTAAAATTTAGCGCCCGGAAATTGTTAATAACAAGCGCCATGATTGGCCTGTCAAAATTTTCATGTGTGGTCGAGCTCAAGAAAGTGCGGGCCCGGCGTCAGTGTGCAGAGAGTATCGAGTGAGATCGGACGTGTGTCGCGAGTACTTAATAAAACAAAGAGCCCTTTTTTTGAGAGAAAAAGCGTGTTAAAAGAAAAGTCGTGTAGAGTCAAATAGAGAATTAGTACGTTAAAGAGAGAAAATTAAATTCTTTTTTTTTTTTTTTTTTGTCTATTAGTGCCATGAAAGAAGAGTTTTAATTTTAAATTTCATTTTGCGGTCGTTGTTCTTTTATAGAAATTGAGTGAGAGAGTTCTAATTGCCGTATCTAAGTGGGTAATTTCTGGGTATTAATTTAATATATGTAGAGTCTAACGTTATCAATTCGTAGTGGGGCCATAACGTAAAATAAAAATTTATCGAATTTATCGAACTGTGAGAAAAATAGTGGTGCCTTTATTAGTAGCGCCATTATACAACGTTAACAGACGATCTCACATTCAACCAAACCTACGCCGCACCCTCTCTACCAACGTCATCGCCGTAGCGCCAGCCTGTGTCCAGGAAGCCAGCGAAGACAAGCCGAGAGCAAGCGGAGACAGGAAAAGGAGAATAGAGAGAGAGAGAGAGAGAGAGAGGGTATAAAAAAGGTATAAAGTGTATTAATTGCGTTATCCGTATGTGCTTGCATAACGTAACGTTTTCTTAAAATTTGTGATCGTGCGTAAATTTCTTGTCTTTTTACTTGGCGTCGTTAAATCAGTTTTTTTATGCTCTGTTCTAAAAAAAATTTTGTGTAACTTTTATATACATATATATATATTTGCGCGTGAAGTCAAAATTAAAAATTTAGTACAATTCGTTCAGTATAAATATATAGATATACTTAGTTATAATTATTAATTTTTCCGTAAATGTATGAAATTTCAATCATTTTAGCGAGAAAGAAAATAAAAAGATAAAATCTAAAAATTTGTGAATTTGTGCCGTTTCAAAGTAACTAAAAATCTTCGCGGAATTTTACATAAAAGCTCTAACGTGCGCCGAGTTCCGCGAAGAGAGCCCCTGTTGCCAGCGAAAAGGGGGAGAGGTAAAGCCTCAAACATAAGAAAGAGTATAGAGTCCGCGCGCTTGCTTGCCGTCAGAAAAGTTGAAACCGTGCGCCTTTCTATAAAGTGTAGTCGAGTCACTAATAAAGAACGTGTGTGAGTGAGATAGATAGAAAGAATAATTATATTTTTGTTAGTTGCGCCACAAGTGTCAGTTGAAATTAAAATCATTTTTTTTTTATTTATTTTCTATATTTTTCTAGATTAGTAGCGATCAATTTATTATATACGAGTGTGTGTGTGTGTCAAAATTCAAATAGAGTTTTTTTTTGAGTCGTTGTTAAAATTGTTAGATTTCAAGTAAATAGTCTTTTTTTTATCTTTAATTAAAAACGTTCATTCATTTAACCAGTAAAATCGTATACAGTGTTTTATTCTAATACCCCTTTTTTAATGATATTTCATTAATAAAATTTTAAATACATTTGTTTTATTATTGCGCCTAAGTCTTGGGCCCTTGAAACCCGAACAAGGGTTACAATTTTTCAAAGGATTCCCTCTGTAGATCTTTCATAAAAGTAAGATTGAAATATAAATAAATAAATTCGACGTTTTCGGGAGTAGTTGGATGTCCGGCTATTTATCACGTCGCAAAATAATCTTTTAAAATCATTAGCTTATAAGAGGTCTTCTCAAGTACAGTTACGAACTACTAACACTTAAAACAAAAGGACCCCGGAGTTTGTACGGCAAGATGTCTGTACTACAAAAGGGTTCGATAAAAGTACCTATTTCCTTATCCTTTCTTCCTTCATTCATACGCACAAAGTGTAAGTTTCTTTTCAGACATAAGAAGTAGATTAATATATATATATATTGACAGAAAAGATTTCTCAAAGCAAAAGAATTTCTCCAATTTGATGTGATCATTTAAATGGAAAAATAATTTCTTATATGTAGGTAACTAGATGTTTAAATTAATTTCTTGCTTCACAGATTTTAAGTAATATTTAAGAGGATCGAGATATCTTTTATACCAGCGTATGTATGTATGTATATATATATATATATATATATATATATATATATATATATATTTACTTTTTTTTTAAAAAAGATTAATATATAAAGAATATTGTCCTCTATATGTTAACCTTTTTTATAAGGTCATGTCGAGGGAGCCTAGTCCGGTTCCCGTTTAACATATTACATCAAGCTGGACTGTGTCATACCGAAAACTTTGACTACCGATGGATGGTCAGCAACTTTTATGACCAACAATCAACCGATACCCAATGGGATCGGATTTTTTAAGAGTCGTGATATAAATCGCACATACACTAATTTTCTTTCGAAAAAAGTAGAGGTACCTGGCCAGGATTCGAACCCATGCCCTCCGCGTTAAAGGCAAGAGCTCTAGCCATTACGTCACCGCGCTCTTATATATATATATATATATAGGAAGCAAACATTATTTTATTATTATTTACATTAGTGTTTATAAAAATTGTTTGTAATCATACATGATTAAATGATAAATTGTGTATAATTTAAAATTCAATTGGATCTGCAAGTTTTAAAGTGACTTATATGTACTTTAATAAAAACGAACAGAAAAAAATTATAAAAATTTTGTTTTAAATAAAATTATATATTAATCTAAATTTGCATTTTATATTGTATATCAACAACTATAGTTTTTCGATCAAATTGTTAAGTTTGCTTCAGAACTTAAAAATATTCGTCTTCAAAATTTCGTCTTTAAAAATGAAAATGTTGGCTTGGATAATGTTGAGTTATAGGAATATATAATAGAAACATAAATACAGATTTATTACTAATATGAATGTTAGATGTTGTGTGTTTTAAGGCAAATACTGTTAAAATTCATTTTTTCTATATTTTGGGATTTAAAATGAATGGATCATGACATTTTTTCTAATTATTATTTTAGATATATAATTATTAATATATAAAATTAAACAAGTTATAAAATTTACTTAAGTTTTCATAATGTCCCAATCAACTGTCCATTTTGTATCCTGATACTGAATGTGTGAAGAACACAAGATCTAATATAAATCCACAGAAAGATTAGTAAAATTGTAATTTATTTGCGTATAAATATTTAAAAACTAAAAAAACAATTTTTTTTGTGATGACGTTAATTTTGATGTAATAATTATTTGAAATTATTTTAATTTGGAATATTTATGTTGTAAATGTCTGTTGTAAAAGATTTAATAATAAACTAGTCCTTAAGAGCAGGCCAGACTATATGTCTTTGTCTAATAGTGTTTTTCATCATTTATATAAACACAATTTTCTGTAACACTAAAAAAATATCAGCCCCCGCTAGATATTAATATGATTGATAAATTTTATAATAAGAACGAAATAATATCATCACGTGGTTTTTGAATAATATAGGACCTACTGAAAATCTAAAATATAACCTATCTTTTTTGGTAGGTCTCATATTATTCAAAAACCACGTGATGATATTATTTCGTTCTTATTATAAAATTTATCGATCATATTAATATCTAGCGGGGGCTGATATTTTTTTAGTGTTACAGAAAATTGTGTTTATATAAATGATGAAAAACACTATTAGACAAAGACAGATAGTTCGGCCTCTTCTTAACGCTTTTCGATGTTAAAACTTTAACTCAATCGTCATCCTTAAAAAGTTAGTAAATAACCACGCCGCTCCTCCTCTTACGCTTATTTGGGAGAGCCTTATTGTTTATTTTTAGACTCTTATCGCTGTGGATTTGTCGTTGTCCTGCTACATGTCTGCTTTTCAATTCATCTTCATTAAAACCTTCATAAGCGCTGCAGCACAAGATATATCTTTATATATTATTTACATACTACAATTACAAGTGCGCTTGAATGTGTGCCGGGCACACGTCAGATCGTAGGCGTGTACCGGCACACATCCAAGTGCGTACATATATTCTTCTTAATTCTTATCCTGCACATCGGTATAGCTTCTAATTGCTGCACTGCACCGCCGCGCAAGATAGAAAGAGATAGCAATTTTAATAAGAGACTTATCCTCTCGCTAATGACTTTAAGAGCAGGTAGTATATCTCTATTCTTTTCTCACTAAAAATTCTTTTTTTTCGCAAAACCTAATAATTGTAGCAAAAAATAAGAAGAATACCCCATCTCGTATAATAAAAAGCAATATTTTCTTTCATAAGGAAAAATTATTTTCACCGCTTCGTTTTTAAAAAAACTTTGAAAAACTTAATTGTTGATCCTAACCTCTATTTTTTAAGTTTTTTAAGGTTTTCTTCAAAACGAACCAATAAAAATAATTTTTCCTCATCAAAGAAAATATTGCTTTTTATGATACAAGATGGGACTACCTTCTTATTTTTTGCTACAATTATTAGTTTTTGCAAAAAAATTAATTCTTTGATTAGAAAAGGACACAGATATACGACCTGCTCTGAAACTAGAAATAAATAAGTTGTT
The DNA here is from genome assembly GCA_017163975.1 of Anastatus disparis. Lineage (NCBI taxonomy): Eukaryota > Metazoa > Arthropoda > Insecta > Hymenoptera > Eupelmidae > Anastatus > Anastatus disparis. The sequence goes on along the minus strand of JAFFSR010000277.1, from coordinate 4,213,502 downwards.
TAATAATCACCTTTAAATTTGCTCTTTTTTATTCTTATTTCTCTCTGTTTTTAAACTTTATGTTAGTAGGTAAACTATAGGCTTACTGAATCCCACGGATTCTCGATCACCCCCTCTCTCCTTAAAGTGATCGAGAATCCGACGTATGTATAAGCACATAAGAATAATTCATTTTCCGAACGATTCTTTGAATTTCAGTTTTTATTTACGCCTACCCTTTCCTACTCCATGTGATTTAGAATCCAATGTGTGTATAAACCCATAAGAGTTGCCTCTTTTTTGTTTGATTTGTAGGTGGTCCCATACGTTAGGGAGTCCCAAGATGTCGTTTCTTCTTCTAAAAGATTTATGATTACTATTGCATTTTTTTCATTTTTTATCTCTATGACTTTTTTTTAAGCTACATGCTTCTGATTAACAGAATATTTTCCTTTTTGTCACGTTCACAATACTTTACTATTTAAAGTCATTTGTTTTCATTTTGAGGAAAAGAAACTTTTTTTCCTTTTCATAAAAAATATGTTTTCTTTTACTGAGAAATTTTTAAAAGAATAATGTTTACGATTGCATATTTTTCTTTAAGCCACCTGCTTCTGATCAATAAAATATTTTCTTTTTGGTCACCTTCACAATACTTTACTATTCAAAGTCACTTGTTTTCATTTTGTGGGAAAGAGACCTTTTTCTCCTTTTCGTAAAAATTTTTTTTCTTTTACTGAGAAATTTTAAAAAGAATAATGTTTACGATTGTATGTTTTTCTTTAAGCCGTCTGCTTCTGATCAATAGAATATTTTCCCTTTGGTCACTTTCACAACACTTTACTATTCAAAGTCACTCGTTTTCATTTTGTAAAAAAGAGACCTTTTTTCTTTTCGTAAAAAATTTGTTTTCTTTTACTAAAAAAAGGAGCCTTTTTTTAGTTTTTTTCATGTTTATATTCTTACAACCTTTTTTTCGCTTTCGAAACATCTATTTCCTTAAAAATTGAAACTCTTATTGTGCTCACTCTCTATCCACCGAAAAACTTTACGCTTGCTAGTGTCCTTCCCACTTTCGTTTCCCCACAGCGCCATTCAATCGGCACGGTCAGTGCGCTTAAAATGGACTCTAACTGCTCCGATCACCTTAACGCAATTGGCGCTTCAAATAACGCTGAAGGATACATGCAGCGCCTAAAGTCTTTTAGTGCAGGTATACACAGAAAACATTAAATACCATAAACCACTGATCCGAAAATAGCAATCACGTAAAAATTGTAGCTGGCAATCGTTTTTCGGTCTCGGCATTGTTTTACCTCTGTATGTTTTTTTCTTTTTCCATCCCTATGCCCTTATATTTAAGCCACCTGCTTCTGCTCAATAGAATATATACCTTTTGGTCACTTTCACATTATTTTACCATTCAAAGTCACTTGTTTTCATTTTGTGGGAAAGAGATCTTTTTTCCTCTTTGTAAAAATATGTTTTCCTCTACTGAGAAAAAGATGCCTTTTTTTTGTCTTTCATGTTTATAATCTTACGACCTTTTTTTTCAAAACACCTACTTCTTTCAAAATTAAAACACTTATTGTGCCCATTCCACACCCATGTATTAAGTTAAAAAAATAAGGTTATTGGTGAATTTTTTTCTTTTCAGAAAAGGTTTTTTTGACAGATTTATATTTTTGAAAGTCACTTGTTATTTTATTTTATTTTATTTTTTTTTTAAAACGAGGCCTTTTACTCTTTTCCTAAAACGATATATTAATCATTTAATTTTGAGAACAAAGCCCTTTGCGTATGCATTCTTTTTTAGATTAAGAGGCGGACGTATAGCTCTGTCCTTGTCTAATATAAATTTTTGTTATTATTAATAAATTAAATATTGTTATATAAAGGTAAGGGCATAGCCTAATGGATTTTCGGACGAGCAAACGATCCTGTTCTATGAAAAAATATAAAATTTTCATTATTTTTCGAGTGAGGTCTGAAACGGAATAACAATTGAACTTGATAAGTGTTTTTTTGTTTCAATCCTTACTTAGAAATTAATGAAAATTTTATATTTTTTCATAAAATAGGATCGTTTGCTCGACCTGAAATCCATTGGGCTATACAGTTACTTTTGTATAACAATATTTAATTTATTAATAATAACGAAAATTTAAATTAGATAAGAACAGAGCTATATGGCCTTCTTTTAAAGAGAGGGCGTGAGAAATACTCGGAGGATTGTCAAAAAATTTTTTTTCTGCAGGTAGGTAATTTTTGTAAATTTTTTTTGAATAAATACTGAGGTACATGCAATGTTCATTATTCAGTCTTCTTTTAAGTTCTGGCAAGTATTTCATTGCATTAAAATTTAGTTAGTTTTTTTCTCAAATGCCTAAAAAATCTACCAGTAATAGTGTGCAAATCATGCGGAAACGTATCCAATGGCTGATGAGGAATGGTTTATTATTATTATTAATGTTGGACCATTTAAGTTGGGCAATGGATGCCATTAAAGCACGTAAATATATTTATTTCTTAATAATTATTTTTATTTCTTCATAATTAAAAAATTTTTTGTTCTTTTCATAACTTTATCTTTTTCTTGTTTCAGTGCCACCGCCACCGGTAAGTGCTTCGATGCAACATCTATTTGAGGGGACGGAAACTCCAAGGGCAAGCCCAAGCCCGGGCCTGAGCCCGAAACTAAAATGCATATTAAAAAGAAAGCGCTTCTCATGGTCAGAACGTCCAGTTCGAGTTCGAGTTCTAGTTCAACAAGTGGTACCTCATGGACTTATTCCTCGTGCCATTAAAAGAAGTCAAAAACACCTAGGATATTCTACAACGTAGGAACCGTTACGAAAATATCAACGAACATTATCAAGAAGGTCCATAGTGCAGAAGGTAAATTTTATTTTCCTTACTACACAATTAAAAATTGAATTTTTACATTAAATTTAATATACCCATTCTTTTCTGTTTCAAAATCAACGAAGGTTGCAGGCACTCCTCTTCACGCTGTCACCAATAGCTGGACCTTCAGGTCTTCAGCGTAAGAGAAAAAAAAGCAAAAACAAAAAAAGGAATAACGCAAAAAAATAAAATATTTAATTTATTTTTCTGTTTTAGCATCAAAGAAAGATGCAACAACTCCAGTTCGGGAAAATTCGCTGAAACCTGGACCATCGGGACTTAACGCGAGTAAGTAATAAAAAACAAAAAAAAATAATTTTATCCATACAAGTTTATTTATTTAAATAACTAATCAATTTTTTTTCTTTTATTAGACATCAATGGCAGTACTTCTCTTTAAGAGAATAGGCCTCCTCCTTAAAGACAATCTTGCAGCCCAAAAACTCGGAGATATATATCGACATAAATGCCAGGTTTCCTAAACTAACCCAGGAGGATGATGAGGTAATAGTGACTTTGTGCAGTGGTTCCGTATTAAAAAAAGATGTTAAATATATTTATTGAAAAAAAATTTCATCATCAATAATTTACATATAAAAAAAATTTCGTGTTTAATTTGCATGTCATAAAAAAAATTGTATGGATTAAAAATTTATATTAAATAAAAAAAATAAATGATAGTTGATAAAAAAAAAGTTCAATCTCGCTTGTTTGACCAAAATCACCATTCTAACCCGCAAAAAAAAATACAATCTATGTATATATATGTATAAGGATTCTTTTCATTAAATATATATATTTTTTTAAATACATTTTTTTAAAATACACATTAAAATAAAAAAAAATGATTTAAGAGATGGAATAATAATACAACATTTAATTCATAAAACTTTTTTTTTCTTTTTAATAAATTTTTATTCATCGGCAAAATACAAGTATGTGCATTTCATTTTTTTATTTTGTTTTAAATAATTATCAACTTTATCTATATCATTAATCTTGAAGTAATTGCGTAGCCATGCTTGTATAGTAATCGCATTATTGACTGCACATACAGATCTTTTTCTTTTTATACAGAAAACATGGTTCAAGCAGAAGTGTCGCTTATCACTTATTATTTCTTCTAATGCTGGACAGCCGAGATCTTCAACAATTAAAATTGACCTGTGAATAAAATGAACAGAATAATGAAACTATAGTATAAAAAGAAAAGTAAGAAAAGTTTGAAAAGTATGAAAAAAGTATTGAAAAGCATTAAAAAAGTATAGGTGAAGTATATAAAAATATAAAAAGCTGCCAAGTGCTTTGGCGCAATGCTTTCTCATAGAGCTCATTGAGTTAGAGTAATTTGATTTTATTTTTTGAAATGTGATTTCAATGTAAAAAACATAATTTCTATTCAAGAAAAATTAGTGACTGTGAGAAAATGATTAGGAAATAGGAAGAGAGAGTCAGGGATGGATAAAAATAAGGTAAAAATGAGGATCAATTTAAGATAGAAAGACACAGAGGAAGTGAGGACGTAAGAAAAGAGTTAGTGAAAGCGTTGAATCAGAAATCAAAAGAAGTGATCAAAGAGCTACACTAAGAAAATTATTTTTTAAAAGCTCGTTTTATAAAGACAGTAGCAAATAACTTGTAAACAAATTTTAGAGCAAATCTATCAAGTAGTTTACGTCAAATAGATAAATGAAAAAATAAAATTTTTTTTTTAATTTATAAAATTTAAAAAAAATTAAAACTGTGCTAACAAAATTGGTTTTTAAAATTCATACTCCTTTTGACAGATGAAAATAATTCTCATGCTAAATTTCAAAGCAAATTCATCAAGTAATTCACATAACATAAAAAAAAAGAAAAATCGAAAATTTTAAAAAAATTTTTAAAATGGCTCTATAAAAAAGAATACACTATGATAACCAATTTTCAATAACTTTCCGCCTACTTATACAAAATAATAGATAGTTTGCAAAATTTGAAGCAAATCCATCGAGTGATTTTTGTGATTTCGTTGGCTAAATAAATACCATTTTTGAGGAGGTAGTCTGCAATCTGAAGAAACAGAAGCTTTTGTTGAATGGCGAGATGTGCAGTCAGCTTTCGAAAACAGAATTAAAACTGGTATAGTAGTAAATATTAAACATGTGGCTATTTTAAGTTTTTCAAATGACGCTTAAGAATTCTTTAAAGTACATGCACAGTCATGCTTAAAAGAATATAGTGCTCTAAAAGTGAATTTGGATTTTACCGCAGAATTTTCAATACAGAAAAGTAGTGAAGAATTGACCGATATTAAATATTTTACAACCTCAAGTTGTAATGGTTCAAAATGAATATCAAAGATTTTATTTTAACACAGATAAAAGAATTTAAGGAAAAAGGTTCTGGCTGCCTCTAAAAAGTATTATAAGTCTGAGTATAAATATGAAAAAATATTCTCCGATCAAGGGCAGCTTGTACATTCCTCTACTACTATTTATACAAAAGAAAAAAGCATATGTCAATGTTCGTAACAATGACAATCAATGATTCAAGTATTCTATCCTTTCAGCAATATAACCAAGTGAAATTAATAGCAATAAAGTTAATCAATATAGCAAGCATGAGAACCAGTTGAAATTTGATAACATAGAATTTCCAGTGACACTTAAAAATGTTCTAAAATTTGAAGAATTGAATGATATTTCATTAAATGTATACATGTTGAATAAGTTTGGACAAAAGTTTGAAGTATTACCTTGCCACATCACATCGGAAAAAAAGGAAAAGCATGTCAATCTGTTACGTTCAGCATATAAGTCAAACAATTTTTGTAATGGATGACTGTATTTCAGCCATCCATCGACTTCCGTTTGACTAACGCGCGAGCGCTACGTCTCCGGGGTTGAAAGTCTAAAAAAAAAAGATGCAGCAAGGATAGGTAGAACAATAAAAAAAAACCCATGTCATTGCCAAAATTTTATTAATTTATTTCTTTTTCCCTCTTCAATTTACCTAAAAGCCTTGCTTCGTACATAGTTAATTAAATTTTTTTTATTATTATATTTGTTTTACTTCGTGGCAAACCGTGTTACCCCATACCAAGTTTTCTTTTTCTTTTCTTTGCATTTCCTTTCTGAACTTTTCTTTTTCTAATTTAAATTTAAATTTTCAACAATTCGTGACGCTCAACATTTACTCAGCGAATTAGCAATAGAATCAACGCGTTCCCGAGACATGTTTTTCTCTCTATCTTTTTTTTTGAAATTTACAATTAACCAATATTGAAAGACTCTCTACCTTGTTCTTTTTTTTCTTGTTCTGGTGTGTAGATCTCCGCTTCTCCACACTTCCACCTTGTTCTCTGGTTGATATCTTTAACGGTTGACTAGTTTAATTGACTGTTGACTGGTATAGTTGACTGTTGACTGATGTAGTTGACTGTTGACTTATAATGACTGTTGACTGATGTAGTTGACTGTTGACTTATAATGAACGGCGGTGGCTGGTTGCTGCAGGTTCCGGTGACGTGTCGGCTGCTCGGCTGATTTGACGTGGTCATCAAGAAGTTGGTCGGGAAAAAGAGGGGGCTCCATTGCCCTCCAATCTAGCCTAGAGCTGTTGCTCTGCTGGCTTCCGATCCGAAGAGAGGCGTTGCTCCGCTGGTGGTTCGACCTGAAGTGAGCGTTTCGCCTATAAGCTCCAAGCTTTTTATACTCTAAGTCAAGCTTCTACAAGCTTCGTTGTTGCTAGCGGCAGTATATGTTTCTGCCCATTCGTACGATGTTCAGATATTCTGATTGGTTGCCAGTCGGCCCTCCCTGTATGGTTTTTTTCTGGAAACCATAATTTCAGTTGACTAGAAAGAGGTCAACTCGAAGTTTATTGGCAATTACTTTTTGCCGTTATCTTTTCGGTTTCCTGTTTCTTTGATATTCCGCCAAAGCTTTTCTTTTAAGTTTTGCAGTACTTGTATAATTAAACCCATAAATTGGTTTTAATGTCCCTCCACTATGTATTTTTCTTCAGGGACGGCCTGATCTGTTTTCATACTGCGCTTTATTCCCCTACCGCTTCGCTGAAATCTTTTCATACTCTCCTAAGTTAACTTCGTTTTTCTGCGAAGCCGTTCATCGTTGTCAGGCTTATGGTTGTTTCTAAGCTTGCCGCCTGCCCGTATCTTTTTTTAGCATGCTATTCAGCTTATACTTCTCCTTCCTTTGCTGTTTCATGCGGCCGCCGAGCCTTGATTTCATTGAGGTCAACTGGATTTGTTGCTATTTATCCCTCGTATTTGTTTATTTATTATTATTTTATCACATAATAAGGAAAACTATATTTCTTTCACAAAATATATAAATGGCAGTGACCTAAGTTTTAGATTCATAGATTCTTAGCATTTTCTTTCTTCGTCATTAGAAAAGCTTGCATCATACTTGGAAAACGTGCCAATATTAATAAAAGAGTTTCAAACTGATGGATTTACAGATGAGAAGATTGATTTCCTCAAACGTAAAGTTATATTTTTATATGATTTTGTATATAGATTAGATAAATTATTAGTTACAAAATTGCCAGAGAAAAATCAGTGTTGTAATCAATTCACCGATTCTCATATTGCTGATGAAGACTATGAGCATGCTATTCAAATCTGGAGTAAGTCCAATATAAGGACATTAGCCAAGTATTCGGATTTTTACTTAAAAACAGATATTTCCCTATTAGCAGATTTATTTAAAAGTTTTCGAGAAACATCTCTTAAAGCTTACGGTTTATGTTCAGCTCAATTTTATACATCTTTAGGCTTGACATTTTCAGCAGCGCTAAAAATGACGAAGGTAGAACTGGAGCTTTATACATATATAGATATGTTGATGTTCATTGAAACAGGTGTTCAAAGGGAGAAATAAGTCAATGCTGTCATCGCTATGCCGAGGCAAACAATCCATATATGGGCTCTTCATATGATGAAAAACAGAAAATGAAAACACTTATGTACTTTGATATTAATAATCTTTATGGATAGGCAATGGTTCAATATTTGCTAGTCGGAAAATCCAAATGGGTAGAATATGGAACAAATCCAAACTTTTACAACGCTCCGCCAGATTCAGATATTGGATACATTGATAAAGTAGATTTGAAGTATCCTGAGAAAATATACAATAAACATTAAGATTTTCCATTCTGCGCAGAACATAGTGCGCCACATGGTTCGAAACAGAAGAAACTTCTCACTACTTTGAAGAACAAGGAGTAGTATGTTATTTACTATCGAACACTTCCACAAGTGTTGGAAAATGGGCTTCAACTGAAAGAAGTGCATAGAATTTTGAGTTTTAAGCAGGAGACATGGCTCAAAGCTTATGTGGAATTGAATACCTAAAAAAGAATGCAGGCAAAGAACGAATTTCAAAAACTTTTTTATAAATTGTTAATCAATGCTGTCTATGGTAAGTGCATTGAGCGAGAGCGATCTCGAGTTGATGTCCGATTGGTAAATAAATTCACTGGTAGATATGGAGCAGAAGCACACATAGCTAAATTTTCACAGTCGTGCTGTTTTTGATGAGAATTTGGTTGCCTATCAAATGAAGAGAACGAGGATAACAATCAAAAAACCAATTTACGTTGGATTTTGCATTTTAAAATTATCAAAAACATTAGTTTACGATTTTCATCATTCATATATTAAAAACCGAGTTGGAGACAAATGCAAACTTTTATATAAAGATACTGATAGTCTTATATACGAAGTTGGGGACGTTGACTTGTACTGACAGATTTATAGAATTGCGGAACAAAATGTATAGTATTCCAATTGATGGTGGAGAAGTTATAAAGAAAGCCAAAGGTATAAAGTCCAGTGTTGTTAAAAAATAAATTACTTTTGAGGATTACCGAAGCTGTCTTCGGGATCGTACTATTATACACCGTGAACAGTGCAATATCCGTTCAAAATTGTATACGGTGAATACTGAAAAACAGAAAAATTGCTCAAAGTTTTTACAATGATAAGAGATTTTTATTGCCTGATAGTACATATACTTTACCTTGGGGACATCATAAAATTGAAGAAATACAGATAGCGCAAGCTGCACTGGAAGTAGAGAGGGAAAAAGCAAGAATATCGGATTCTGAAAAAAAAGAAAAATAGTGGGAGGTAGAAATGAGGAGAGGAGATACACGAGTGGAGATGGGTGCTACAGAGAATGAAAGAGAGATGGAAATCGAGAGAAAAGATGAAGTAACCAATCAAAATAGTGCAGAGCGAGTGCGGATGACACTTTATGAAGGCAAGCAAATTATCATTGAGTATGATGTATAAGAGGAATTTATGAATGACTGGTATCCATCAATGGAGGGGGCAAGTTCCCAAAAAGGAGAAAAGAAGATATACTACGAGTAGCATTGAAAAGGGCAGACATCGAAGTGGGGAACGAGCTATATTAACCAACGAACCACAATGAGAAGCGCATTCAAGCAATCGAAGAGCTTGAAGACGATAAACCTTGCGCAAAGAAATCTAAAATCAACTAACTTTTTAAGTAAGTTACAATTTATTTTCTACAAAAAAAAAATATTTTTTTTCTATAAAAATTATTTTGTAACAGAAATTTTAATTTTTTTTACTTTTTCTTGTTTTTAAAATGGATTATCTGAAATTATTTATATCTAGTAAACAAGATTGCTGGGAGCGACTTCCTGCCAAGGAAGAAAGTCACAGACTTAGAAAAAAACCAGCAGTATATGGTGACTGCACTGAAGCAAGTCAAGACAAGATTCGGTACCAAGGTCGTAGTAGATTTCGACCAAAGCTTCGAAGTATACTCACCAGAGAAGATTTCATCTGCAATCCTGAAAGATAAAGAATTTTCCTTTAATCTCTGTGATAATGCAAATAAACTCCGTTTGATATATTTTGCAATATACCTCTCTCAGGTATATTTTGCAATATACCTGAGAGGATCTTCTTTTAAATTCGATCAGGCTTAAAATAAATAAAATATACACATCAAATTATTTTCGAACTATTTATTGTAAATTGTACATAATAAGAATACATGAATAAATGAAAATTATTAAACATTGTACAATTGTTATTATTTATCACCACCACTTATAATTATTATATTTATATTGAATCATAAAAATAAAATATTAATAATGAAAATATATATACATAAATTAATAAAAATAATAAAATAAAATTTATTTTTTATTTATTACACTAAAATTCGTTGTAAAATACATCTTAGCTTATTCAAATAATCTCATTTTCATCCACCTAACTATTATGCTTGCTACTTAGACCTAACTACTCAACATATACACGTTCACCACTTTTCTTTAAAACTTTTTCTACTAAATAAATTTCTGGATGCATAGTTTTCTGAATTTCCGTTTCATAGAAGCCGCCAGAGACAGGTTTATTAACATAATCTTTGACATGGTAAGTTATAGGATTGGTTTTAACAACTCTTGTCATTGTGAAAATTTCAATTGACCAATTTGGTGTATAACCTTTCTCAAAAACTTGTTTTATCTTACTTATTGGCACTTTATCTCCTACTTTGAATTTTAGTTTTTTACAGGTCTTTTTACAGTTGGGTAATTTTTCTTGATTTCTTTTTCATGTATCTTCGTAACGTTTTCAGGCTTAATTCCTATTGTCTTTTGTTTTCTTGAATTGTATGCTTTTACTAACTCAGGCAGACTATCCAACAATTTATAGCTGCCTTGTTTGCTGAATTCTAACCACATTGCATTTTTTAAAATTCTATTAAAGCGCTTACATATAGTGATTTATTTTGTACTTTTTTATAAGATTCTGAAAGTTTGTATTGTAGAACTTTTTTCCTTGGTCGGTTTGTAAATTCGATGGCACCCGTCTTTTTTTCAATATTGAGTTCATAACTAGAGTAACATCATTGCCACTCTTTGATTTGACTGGTACAGCTCATGTATACTTTGTTAATATATCTATAACAGTTAGTAAGTAGTGAAAACCTTTGTTTTTCTTAAAATAACGTATTATTTCTACAAGACTGGCTTGCCAAGTCACATTTAATCCACGTATGTCATATTTTCTTCGCTTGTACCTGCGACGTGCTGGCTTGTGTGGCTCTTCAACGACTCTTTGACATTCCATCTTTAACTTCAACTTTAGCAATATCCGATTGTCTATTCATTTCTTTAATCATATATTCAATATTTGCAAAATTCTGTTGAGTGATATCATAGAGATAAGTTAATTTTACGTCTATTTCTGCTTTATATTTTCCGACTCTGTTCTCATATTCTTGTATAGCTTAAGCAACTTATATAATTTTAGAAGATAAGTGATCAACTTTTTTCTGTAGGATATTATTTAGTAAATTCAAACTAATCGCATCATTTGGATGATTAGCCTCTCCAATATTGCAAAGCCGCTTATTTCCTAAATCAAAATTCCTATCTGATGTGAAATTTAATGCAATACCTCGAGGACCATGACTTATTTGCGAACCCTAAAGTTTTCTTCTAAACACATTGAGAATCATGTTACTAATATTGATTCGAAAATTGTGTACGTCAATATATATGTCCGGTTTCACGTAGTTCCTCTATGATTGATTGGATTTCATTGTTGTAATTATTATTTCCAGTAGATCGTTCAGCTATTAATAATCGTAGTCTCTCGACAAGCTCATTTGGACTATCCTAGTAGACTAGATCTATGGAAGTATTCTTTATTGTTATTTTATATTTAGGTATGAGACCCTCTCCGCTGGTAGACATTGTACTGCAATCACTGCGGAAATTTGATGCTATGATTTTTGTATATTTTCCACTCTTCGCAGAGCGTATATTTTCATCTTTGCTATGTCTTTTTTTATAAACATTCGTTGCTTCCAGGATAATGCGATAATTCTTGCGATCTGTTGTACTTAAAAGATTATCAGTTGATTCTTTTTTAAAAAGCAATTCCACTAGACCACTGCTTTTAGGAAAACTTAAATCTTTTACTTTTATTATTTTATCATCAAATTGAATCTTTGAATCACCTATCATGTATATCCCATTGACTTTTCTTACTCCGTATATGTTATCGATTTTCCTACGGCTTCCATTTAGCATCGGTAATAAGTCTATCTGTTTATTTTCTTTATACGCAGATAAAAATGGTGAATACATGGATTTGAATAATGAATTTGAAGAATGGAATGATGAATGCATAGGTTCGAATGATGAATTTACAGAATTGAATGATGAATTCATCATTGTGCTATTCATCGAAGGAAAATCATCATCGTTATTAGGAGCATTATTATCAAACGCAGAACCCGACTCATTAATATCGTTTACAATATAACTTGATTCATCGAATCTCAATCTTTTTTTTTTTGCCGATTTCCTGTTACTGTCTATAGCCGAAATGTGATTTAAATGTAACACACTTTTAATTGTCGAATCGACAAACTTTTCAAGTAGTGTAATAACTGGTTTTAAAGTATCACTAATAATTTTTTCAAAATCATCTCTCCCCTTTTTCAATATAGAGTATTTTTTTTTAATAGCCTCACGTTCTTGTAAGAGCTCGTTAAGAATATTTTTTTTTTCTTAAACTTGGGCATGCTGACAAGATACTGTCTACGATCGAACTGCAAAGATTAAGATTTATACTTCCTTTTTAATGGCAAAAAAGTCAAATCTTTTTCTATATCTACCATCATTCATTGCTCTATCTTTGTCAATAACAACAAATCCATACTAAGTCAAGTCAGTATTCACATGGTCTTCATAGATATGTTTAAGATTAACATCATCTTGACGATAAATTGCCATCAAATTAATATTGTCTCTAATGAGATGTTTCGGTATATGAGCATATAACTGACATAGATAAAAGCTATCTACACTTTTGTATCTCCCTATACAGAAAAAAGCTCTGACGTTATCCTGCTTCTCATAAGTCACATCGTCAAAAATCATAATTGAGTTAGGTAGGGCTTTATCTGAAGACACTACAAATTCACGTTCACTAAACAGTAGATATGATATACATTTAATTGGTTCTGAAACTTTTCGAAGAAATTGGTATTTCGGTTGATTTAAGGATTTAGAGTATACACACAAATTTTCAAATCTAAGACCATTAGGGTGTGTAATTAAAGCCAATAAACTATTAGTTTTTCCATAGTTCGATGGGCCACAGAATACTGCTCGTATATTATCTAGAAGTAACTCCCCGTGTCGCTTTTTTCTTTTCGCTTTTTCAAAATCAAAGTTGGTGACGGGAAGTTTGACGTTCTGCTCGGTAAAATCTATGTTTACGTAACAAAGTCAAATCTAAAATTGACCTTTTAAAAATATAAACGCTCGTTTTATATTCTGATCATCAGCTGTAAATCAGCACTCACAGTAAGTAAGAAAAAGATTATCATTCCACTCATTCTACCTGTTCCATCAAAAATAGGTGGTAGTCTGCATTTTCTCATACCAATGTTCGCAGCACTAAGTGCAAGTGGTGCTCTGGCTGAAGGAGCTGCTGAAATAGCTGAAGCAGTAAATGAAGCTAAAGCTGCACAGAAAAATTATGAAGAAAGTAAGAGGCATAATAAAACTATGGAAGCTATTGCTCTAGGAAAAGGTCTCTATTTTAAACCATATAAAACTGGAATGGGATTATTTATGAAACCTCATATCGGTCATGGTCAATTTAAAAAAAAAACTTCGCTTTAACTTTGCCAAATCGTGCACTGACTGACTATGATCTTATGAAGTATGCTCGTATGATGCAAATCTTACGAGCATACTTCATAACTAACTTCAAATCAATTGTAAAAACCACGTTTTGTAATTCTTGGATTATAATCGAGGAAAAAAGGTATACGAAATAAAAATCTTAGGTCGTTTGACCACTGTAATACTAGTAATGTGAGACTTTATTTGAATTCCTAATATTATAATACAATAATCTGAATCTTGACATATCTAAGAATCAGTTTGCTATTCTTTATGATATGTACGTTTAATTTCAGAAAACCTATTATGGTAGAGATCCATAGCTACTGATGACAAAGTCTCAGTTTATTAAATTTAAAATGCTCATAGTTATTGATTGTTCACGACAAAATGAATCTCTAAAGAGCGCTCCTGTTGACATACGTCTAGAATTTGAAACTGAAACAGACTTTTCTGCCAATACTTCAGCTTATTGTATGATTTTACACGATCGCATGGTTTAGTACTATCCTATTTGTGGAGACGTCAGGAAACTTGTCTAAGTAATATATTATTCTCATTTTTACGTAAAAAAACTATCATTTTTAAATGGAGCATGCAGTAGACATGATTAGTTTTAAGCAAATGGGTGATGAATATGTTCTGAAGAAAACAGCAATTAAATCTTTCAATAAAAGTGACGATCCTATCGTTCATATATTCAAAAAATCTTTTCCATGAAAAAGGCTCTCTGATAAGTTGAAAGCTGTTATACGCCCCCAAGCGTTGCCAATTGGGGGTGCATAAATTAAATTATTTCTTACAACTTAATATTATTCATACTATTTTTATTATAAAGATCTACAATTTTATATGTTTTTATAATGAACAATACTTAGCTAAGGTTGAGCGCTGCTCCACCGCTCTGTCTCTCGTTCCAATAGTCTATTAAATGAATCTTCAAATCCCTTACAGGTTGCCGCGGTAAATTTAATATAAATGTAAATTGATTCTAATGTCTAGATGGGTTAACTTTCAAGTTCTACAAGAATTTGGAAAAATATAGATATTTAAAAAAAATAACTACTTGAACTTCCGCGGGACTGGGAATCTCTTCAGGGAAGAGATTCACCAGCCCGCTCTAGATTAGATCCGGCACCAGAATGACCTCCTTTTGCACAGCCTAAACTTTAACTTCCGTGACAAAGTCGTAAGCTCCTCCCCTCAAACAACCAGGGAAAGAGAGACAACGCAGAAACTTGCCTTCTCTCTCTCTCTCTCCCATAACCGGAGATCAGTCTTCATCACTTCAATCAGTATAACTCTTATAGTGCTTTCTCTTTCTCCCATCCTCCTCTCGCTTTCGTTGTGCGAAAGAAGGTGGAAGAAAGCGAAAGCACATTGGCTATTTAACAGCCGCGCAATAAGTTGTGTGATGGAAGGCAGTATATCAAGTCAGCACTATTTCCTGGGAAGGGAATGCGGCTTCCTTATCGCAGGAAATAATGCAGACCAAACATGACTCCTAGTATACTTTTAATATTCTTTTAGAGAAATAGAATTGTGTTTTACATTTCAATTCTATTTCTCTCTAATATTAAAAAAATAAATTATTTAAATAAAATTTAAATATGTGTCACGCAACACAAGCAGAAAACGTTTGCCTCAAACATAATCACGGAATAGCTTGGAATACTGATGGGCTTGACTACTCTCAAATGGCAAACTTACTTCGTGAATATTTACATGATGCTACTAAAATTTTTGTTATAAATGAATTGAAACGAAAATGGCTGTTACGATTCAAGTTGCCTGTTTATAACATCAATCAATACGGGTATCCATCAAACCCATCTTTTAAGTGTGTTACCATATGCATAAACCATAATCCAATTTATAAAACTGTCTGTACACTACACAATGTCAAACTCAGGAAATTATTCCATCTCTCAAAAAACCATTTGTAAGAAAAAGAAGGAAAAAAAATCAAAGAAAAAAAATAGTAGAAAACGCTATAGGCATTCTGAATCACGTTCGGATTCTAGATCACTGAGATGATCTACAATGCGTACGGGTTCTAGACCATTTTGAGGAGCGAGGGGGTAATCCAGAATCCGTGTGATCTAGTATGCTAATAGCTTATCTACTTATGTTTTAATTCAATTTTAACCGATTAATTTTATTCATTTTTAAGAGAATGGTTAGAATTCTCCCCCTCCCCCCAAAAAATGTACTTTATTTTCTAAGAAAAAGATATCTTTTAAAATTGAAACTTTTAGGAAAAGGAAATAATTTTAAGTTACTTTGATTTGTGAAAATTTATATTCTATTTATCTTTTATTATTTTATTATTTATCTTTATATTCTATTTATTTATTTGTTTCAACTGATATACTTAATTTTACTTTTATTTATTTTTTTAATGTGCAATTAACTTTATTTCCTACTATGCACAGACAATAATCACAAATTTAAAACTTTTTTCACAATATTTTAAGCGTTACACTAACTTATAATTTCATTCTTGGTGAGCTTCTTTACCCATTCATTAACATTAGATTCGTCGCTGATTATAATACACTGTTTTTCTTCCTTTCTGGCCTTCAGGACGATAGATTGTTGATTTTTCTTCGTCAGCTTTTTGTTTTGTTGGTTGAATGAATATGCTTTTATTATTTTTGCATGCTTTTTTCATTTTTCTCATTTTCATTCATTAATAAGTATGTATTACTTGCAATTTCTTGTTTTATGATATATAGGCCTTCATATATATGTAGAAATTTAGCTATTTTGTCATTGTCTGTGTCGGATACATTTAACGCTTTCGCTAGAACTTTATCATTTATATGAAATTTATTCTGGTGTATGTTTTGATTTTTTAGCTCTGCTCTTCTTTTTATTTTTTTGTGCATTTTTTCTTTTGCTAAGAATATTTTTGTTTCGTAGTTTACATCTTTTTTTTCTATTTTAAAATATTTTTCCCATTCTTTTGTGGGTTTAATATTTATATGAAGTTCTTTTGGTGTGAAGCCTATGGTTTTACGTGTAATTGTTTGTATATTTTGCACTTATGATGCCCATGATTTATGGGAGTCTTTTATAAGACTACGAAAGAATCTGCCTAATTTTCGGTGAATTCTTTCTACAATATTTAATTGGGGGTATCTAATTGACGAAAAAATTACTTTTATATTATTTTCTTTCAGTGAATTTATCCATTTATTTGATGTGGATTGCGTGCCATGATCCGTCATAATGGCGTTTGGTTTTGCATATTTCGGCATATATTCGTTGAGTATCTTTTTTATTGTTGAAGGTATATTTGCTCTTTTTATCGCATGCATCACTACACATTTTGTAAATACATCTATGGTGGTGAATAAATTTTTTACACCTCCCGTAGATGTCGGTAATGGACCGTAAACGTCTATTGATGAAAGTTCATTTTTATTTTCTGTAATTATCGATTGCATTTTTGGGTTATACTTCACAGCTAGATTTTTTTTGGCAATTTTCGCATGTTTTTATTACACTGTATGTCGTTTCCTTCATTATATTCGCAGTAAAGCTTTCTGACAATAATTCGTATGTTTTTTAGTAAATATTTCATGAATTTCTAATATAATATTATTTAATACCGCTTTTTGTATTATAATTTTGTTACCAGATTCTGTAATACTTTTCAATATATTGCAATGAAATGATACATCATTTTTAATTGCATAATTATTTTGCATTTTTATATTTTCTTTTAATTTATTTTTTATTCATTTACAGCGTTCGTCATTATTTTGAAACGCTTTAAAATTTGAAAATATTTCTTCTAATTTTTTGTTTATACATTTTTAATTTCGCATTATTGCGATTAGTATTTTATTTTCACGTTTTTCTTCATTTTCTAATATTTATTTGCTTCAATAGTCTGCTACTAAATTTAATTTTCCGGGTATGTGTTTAAGAATTATGTTGAAGTCTTGTATCGATCCATCTTTTTCTGTGATTACTAAATTTAAATTTTTTTAGGAATGTTATAGCTTAATGATTGTTCTTACACGTATTTCTGGTACACCTCTTAGATAAGTGTCCAGTTTATATAACGACCATACTAAAGCTAGTAATTCTTTCTCTGTGATAAAATAGTTTAATTTACTACCTTTTAAAGTTCTACTTACAAAACAAACAACATTTTCATGATTATTTTCATATAGCTAAAATAGAATCGCTGCTATGGTGTAATTACTGGCATCTGTTGTCAATATAAAAGGTTTCTTTATATCAACGAATTTTAATATGATATTTTCATCAAAAAGCCTCGTTGTGCTTATAATTGCTTCTTCATGTTTAGTTCTATTTATATGTTGTATTTTTTCTTAATAAAGGTAATAGCGGTAATATTTGTGATTCTCTTAAATATTTTGGTTTTGTAAAATTTCAGATTATTTTTAAATTTTCTGGATCAGGTAATATACCTTTTGATTTAATATCCCAAAAATTCGATTTTGTCTTTGATAAATTTTGGTTTTTTAAAGTTGAATATTAAATTATATTCTAATACTTTTTTAAATAATCTTTCTAAATATGATAAGTGTTCTCCAAATGTTGATGAGCGTATATGTAAGTCATCAACAAGTGCTATTACAAAATCTTGTAAATCACATATTACTTGATGTAATCCTCTCACAAGGAGAGGTCCTTACCTCTGGGAAATGGATTCGGCTGAAACTGCAAGACATGATTTTTTAATGAAAAAAATTAACCTCTGTTTTTTCTTTTCGTCTAATAGGCCCCCTAGACAAGGATATAGACATTTTTTCGAAAATATAGTAAAAAAGAGCCTTTATAAGAACTTGAATATCCAAACAACTAAGACTCTCACAAAAAATATATATATAAAATGGAATGAAGTGCAAATTAAATGTTTTAATTTAAGCTCTGTTGCATTAAAAAAGCTTTGGTGGTTCAAAAGTTATGCTTGATTGAAAATTACTACATATTTATTAATTTTTTAGGCATATAAAAAATCATAAATTTTTTACGCTATTTCATTAGCATATTTTAATTACCTGTAACTTTTGAGCGACTGAAGCTTTTTTAATGCAACAGAGCTTAAATTAAAGCATTTAATTTGTACTTTATCACATTTTCCATGTATTTTTTTGTGAAAGCCTTAGTTGTTTGGATATTCAAGTTCTTATAAAGATCTAACATTTTTTCTAAAGTAGTAAAAGAAATTTCTAAAAAAAATATTAAGGAGATTTAAAACGGACACTATATACATATACTTATAGATATTAGCTTCCTTTCCATTTTATTGCTAAATTTTCAGAAAAGAAATGCATTAGCTTGTAGTATGTGGGGATACCCACACAACTTTTAATCCTAGTAACAGGTCATATTACAGCTATTCCTGGGTCTACCGCATGATGCACATTATTTAAACTAGGTTCAAATCTTTTGTGCTATCCTGTAACTCTATTTCTGATGTATTTTGTAAATGTGCCACAAACGGCATAGCAGATAATTCTATAAAAAGTCAATTTACACATATGATAAATTACGGCCCTACTGAAAAAAATGACATGAGATCGCACGATTGAAAATGAAACGAGATCTCATATGAGAACTCATATGAGATCTCACGTGAGATCTCATGTGCCGCAAAATTTTATTTTTCCTGATACCCGATCTCACCTGAGATCTCATGTGAGATCTCATGTGCGAAAAGTATAATTTTTCCCAATACCCGATCTCACATAAGATCTCACATGAGATCTCATATGAGATCTCGTGTGAACTAAAATAAAATTTTTTTGGACATGAGATCTCATGTGCAAAAAAATTTGATTTTTTCCTACACTTATAGTTGTAATTAATATCAACAACTCTAAAATCTAAATTTTGGTCTATAATTCAATTTATTTATATATTATATATATTAATAAAATTACGATTAAATAATTCCACACTACATCTACAAAACAATCGTTATCTAAAGCATGCTATTATGGATTATGGTTTTAAACTATATTCGAGTGTAATTATACTTGGCGATTAAATAATAATAAGAACAAACAAATTTTTTACGAATATTTAGACAATATTTGCAAGTAATAGTTAAGATACTAGTCACTACAATTATGCATATCGCCTTTTACACTCGAGAAGGCCATCACTTTTCAGTGAGGTCTGGAGCGATGCCGTTTGTATACAAAGAGATCGCACACGAGATTGCATATGAGATGTCACGTGAAATCGCCTATGAGATCGCATATAAAATCGAATGTATATTCGTTAAATTTTTAAAATAAAATAAATATATGTGCGATCTGACATGAGATCTCACATACATTTATTTTATTTTCAAAATTCAACGAATATATATGAGATTTCATAGGCGATTTCATATGAGATCTCACATGAGAGTTCATACAATATTTTCAGTAGGTATGATTTTTCTCGGATTGTTCTTTAAATTTAAACATATTTAGACTCTTCTGATTCTCATTTATTTAAAATAAGTTCATACCTACAAGTAGAATAGGTGGTAGCGCAAGGACTAAGGCTCTTGGCTCATGCTGTAGTAGACCAAAGTTTAATCCCCGGGAAAATTTTGGAAAAATTTTTCTGAATTTTTCTCTGTGAAATAGAACTAGGAGACCAGGAAAAACCAATTATAAATTCTCCCTGGCCTATAAAAATTACATAAGTAAGATGAAATCACGAGTCTCAGTCCACAGCGATCACTGGCAATAAAATAGAGGAGAAGATGATATCTCCGATCCCTAGTGGAAATATAAAATGTGCATTACTTATTGAAATAGTTTAAAATTAGTCAAAACTGTTTAAAAATGTTTAAAAATGTTTAAAACTGTTCAAAATAGTTTATAAATGTGAAATTTGGGACATTTAAAACAGTTATAAACAGTTTTAAACATTTTTGAGCAGTATTGAACAATACAGAATAATTTGAAACTGAAGTGAACATTTTCTCGTATATATTATATAAATTTTAATATATATAAGAACATTTTTACAAACACAAAATTTTGAAACACTGTTTGAAATCATGTCGAACTTTTTAAAACTTTTTAAAACTGTTTAAAATTGTTCAAGTTAATAAAAAATAGTTCATATTGATTTAAAATTGTTTCAATTATTTTGAATATTCAAAATAATCTACAACTTTTTAACATAAAAAATTCAAAACTATTAAACACCGTTTGAAATCATTCCGAACTTTTTAAAACTTGTGACGTGGTATTTTCACGCCACAGTAATTTTTTTTTGTTTTATTTAAATAAAAGAATTATCTATTAAAAACCTATTAAAAAGAAAAGTCATACATAATTCCCCGAGCGTATGAATTCATAAAATAATAATCACCACACTCGTGACAGCAACCAAGGCCACCGTAAGAAACCAACAGAGAAATAATTCTGTTGTGTTCTTGTTTTCGGTGCTGAGCCCTGGATGTACACAGCTGATCACATAACCTATTGCCAAGTAGCCATGTACGTTGGACTACCGGCTAACGGCACTGACGAAGAAACAACTATGCACATATACACTCACGAGACACACAGAAAGCCTCGAGCAGACGATTCTCACTACTAAACGTCCAGGAGGCGGGGAAACGGCGTCGACGGCAAAAATATATACGAACACGTGCTCGCGCGAGCATGCTATTGTGGCGCTCGCGTAGAGTTAGTTAAAAGATAGAAAGAGAGAGAGATATATAGAAATAGACTGATGTAATAATTAAAGTCGATAAAGTAGGATAGACGCATATGGTAATAAATAGCGTATATATAAAAAACTTAATTATGATAAAAAGAGATGCTTGATTAACAGATAAGAAACTGAAATGAGTCATATTATAGGTGGCGCGCAAAATCTAAAGATATTCAAATATAATTTAAATAATAATTTCTATTTGCTTGTTGTTACGACATTTTAGTATATTTTTATAGATGGCGCTACAGTACAAATAAATAAAATAACTGTGTAATTATACGAAATAGTTAAAAATGAAAATAGTTAACAGAATAAAGACTCAAGCGAACCTAAAATAATGAATAATCAGAAATTATTGTTTATATTATTAACTAATGTTTGTTTATGTTATTTAATGAAAAATGAAACTTTTTTATTGCAAGGAAATAAAGAAATAATTATTTATAGAGAAAATGAGATGAACTTTAATCAAATTAAGCGCGCAGATGGCGTAACCTGTAAAGTGTAAAAATACTACACTAGTAATAGGAAGTAACATGTAATTTGACTAGCGAGTAGTAAACTACACCAGAATAAAATGATAAAAGAACTTTATTTGATTAGTGAGTCGCGAAATAGAAAAAGATAGTAGATAGGAAATAACAAGAGTAATAAAGAGAGCAATAGAGAAGAAGAAGCCACTGATGCTCAGCGTTCGCTTCCTTCTTCTTCGTGCCTCATTATCGTTTCGCTAGCCTAACTGCATAGTTGCCTTATAATATTTTCTTTTGTCTAAAAGCTACGTTGTTACTTGTTACTTATTAAAGTTATTGTTATTTAGTTATCATTGTTGAATTTCTATCGGTTGTTGTTAAAGGTTTAAAGAGTATTGTTATTCAGTTTATTTTGTTATTTGGTAATTAATCGGGTGCGCGTGGATATTTATATCAGTCGCCAAAGCTGACCATTCCTACCAAGGGTTCGTCGCAGCCATCTTGATAGCTTATCCACACAGATTTTTGGGGTTTTTGCTGTTGTTGCTTTTTGAATCGAGAGATTATTAAATGATGGCCGAGGTCGAGCGTAGCAACGAACAGAAAAAGGTATAAGTTGTATTAAAAATTTATTTTTCTTTAATTAAAATTGTGATAAACGAAATTAATAGTGCGCGGAATTGAAGTATAAATTCTCTCTCTCGTGGCGAATTAATAGCAGCGTATAAATTAATCGAATTTGCTGCTATTATTTAATAACCAAGAAATTGGAAATTTACTCAATTTAATTTTTTTTGTCGTAATACTTGAAAATTTGTGCGGAGAAATCACGGCAGGCTATATAAATAGCCACGTGGTTCCCTAACCTAAAAGTAATTCGTGGCATCATTGTGAATTAGCGAAAATTTAAATTGTTGTTTTATTTAAATATTAAGGAGAAATTTGTTATTAAATTGAATAGAGAAAATTAATTGTGAGATTTCCTTTTATATTCCTAACCTAAAATATCGAAGTGTAAGAAGAAGTTTAGCAACTTAATAAGTGATCGTGAATAAATGCTATTTCTTTCTAGTGAATTATATTTGTTGTAAATGAAATCTTAAACTATTTATAAATTAAAATTAGTAGTTCATAATTAATTCTAGAAACTTTTCTTTTTCTTAGTTTTCTTTTACTTAGTTTTTGATCTTATTGAATTTATATCAAGTAGTTAAGTTATATTAGAATCAAAAGTCATAATAATTTAGTTTCTGGATATATATATATATATATATATATATATATATATATATATATATATATATATAAAATATTTATATTACGTTACTACAAAATATATAACCTCGCTTCTACGAAACGCATACTGAAGATTAGAGAGAGAAATACTCAGAAGAAACTCGATACTAGCGCCACCAATTGGAGAATTGCGTAATCTGGGATACGCACTGCTGTTCGAGCCCTACCCTTACATAACATAAAATAGATATTGAGCACGTGCTGCTTCCATTACTCAATTTTGTTTTAATATTAAAGAGATTCAGATTATTATTATTGCTTAAGAGGCGGTCGGAACCAAATAGGTGACTTAGTTCGGTGTTTGTAATAAATGCTTATAATAATTTATTCATTTATTAATATGGTAAAAATATAGTCATTTCCTCTAGTCATGTATATAAAGAATAATTTAAAATAGTTAAAGCCACAAAAATATACAAAATATTGTTATAAAGCGAAAAATGCCACCTAACAATCGACACGACAGTTTTTTGCATGCGGTATATGTCAAGTCAGTTTGATATTTGTAATAAATGCTTATAATAATTTATTTACTTATTCATATGGTAAAAATATAGTCATTTCCTCTAGTCATGTATATAAAGAATAATTTGAAATATTAAAAGCCATAAAAATATACAAAATATTATCGTAAAGCGAAAAATGCTGACTTGATATATACCGCAAGTCACCGATTTGGTTCCGACCGCCTCTTAATAGTTTAAATTAATAATTTTCTTTTCGGTAACTTAGTATATTTTAATTGATTTTCTATATTTTATTATTATTTTAACTTAATTTGGAGAAATCGTCCATAACTTAACCTATATTCTTTTAATTAAATTAATTAAAGTCTATTTAGTAAATTTTGCTCCCTATAATTGGATGTTTGTTAACTTATTTATTGAAGTGATCTTATAATTGATTAGAATATTAAAGGTAGAGTATTTAATTCCCTGGTTATATTATTATTATTAATTTTGCAGGTTGGTAAATCTCAGAATTTGGGAATTATAAGCCAATTATTATTTCGTATTTAATTAGATATATTTATAATATCCCAAATAAAAACCACCCTTACAAACTTTTTGAAAGTGTTTAAAAATGTTCAAAACTGTCCATAACTGTTTTAAATGTCTTAAATTTGGCACTTATAAACAGTTTCAAACAGTTTTGAACAGTTTTAAATATTTTTAAACATTTTATATTTCCGCTAGGGATCACAAACAATTCCGATATTTATTCATATGAAAAAAAAACGAAATTTATTTTTAAACTATATTTGATCGACAAAACAAACCCTTAAGAATTTCGTTTTATAATAGGTCATTTATTTTTGTCCTTTTCTAATCTTAATCTCAACTTTGTTATATATTGTGTTATGAAACGAATTTTTAAATTAGTGTTATTCAAAAACTAAATAGTAAAAAGATATAATATTTTTATAAGTTATTGATTTTTTCAATAATATAGCATAAAAGAAAAGAATAATTTGACATTAGTGATATTAGATATTAAAAGGAAACAGGCACGTTTGTTCTAAATTCATCCTAGAGCAGGTGGCTCATCTTTGTCCTTTCATATTAACAAAATGAAATTTCATTTTTAACTGCGAATTGTTTAATAAAAAATAGGAAGCCTTATTTTCCAACATGAAAATAGTTATTGTACATTGTTTTCAAATGATATTAAATTAGTATGTTCAAATGTTCCTTTTATTGCGGGATTTCACGCAAAATTTGTGACTACACAGCATAAAAAGTTTTTTTAACTTTGAAGAAGGTGTTTTTGAATATACGAAATACGGTGCAAAGAAATGAATTTCTTTGAGTCGAAGGAAAATCATTTTTAAATCAATAAAATAATTTTTGAAATAAAAAAAAATCCTTGAAATATTCTTTTTTTTCGTAAAATATTATATTCGAGAAAAACAATCTTCGAAATTAGAAAAATATCTTATTAACTTTAAGAAATTAGTTACTTCCAAAATAGTATTGAAAGTCAGTAAAACTTTCTTAAAAACAATGCTATATTTTTTTATTGAAAAAATGTAATATCAGAGATTAGTAGAGATTGCCAATGAGCATAGGCGATAGCGTGCCCGTTAAAATTCAATGTAAACTACTGCCGCCACATGGACAAATGCCCGAACTATACGCGCAAAGTCTCTCCACGTCTATACGCGCGTAGAGAAGCGCGTTAATTTTTTGTAATTATGTTTATAAATAATTGTTGTGAAATTTTTTTTTTACTGAAATGTACGTTTTTAATCAAAATAATAAATACTTTATTAAAATGAGAAAATTTATTAAGTTTTTTAGTTATATTTTCTTCATTCTGACAATTGTTTTTTTTTCAATTCAAAATCCTCTTTGTAATGTAAAGAAATGTAATCAATTACACCGCTTTTTTGCATCAACAAACATTCTATTGTTGAAAAGAGATAGGTTTATGGAAGTCATGAACTAATTTGTTTAATTTAAAAATGATGTCCTTGGATCAAGAAATTATTTGATGTAAGATATTTTTTTCATTTTTATATAAAACTTATTTTAAATGAATATTACCAGATATAAGTAGAGATTGCCAATGCCGTGTTAATAAAACGTGCCGAATTCGATCATGACGATCCTTGCGGCGATTTTGGAACTATACGCGCAAAGCCCCTCCACGTCTATACGCGCGTAGAGAAGCAAACGAGAGGGGAGGAGACAAACACACGAAACACGCTACTCCCAGTGGCGTAGGTAAACTTACGGCAAACTCGCTTTAGCTCGTTTTCGCCGCGGCACGTTATAGCTTTATTTAAATGTGATTAACCGTCCGAAAAAATCGTTGATTAATCACATATTTTTATTTGAAACATAAATATATTTTTTAATAATAAAAATCGTTAAGGTATAATCAAATTAATAATAATAAATAAAATCTTTTGGGGGGCGATGAACATATGTAACTTTTTACCCTATTCAACTAATGCATGCGTTGACTGTGGTCACTAAGTGCTAACGCATCTCGCTATGATCCTAATTTTGCCAAGTTCGAACCCGATGTTCCGCCTCTTTTTTTTGTTTTATTTTTAAATATTATATATTTTTATAATCAATTTTTATAGTGGAAAAAAGTAAAATTAAAAATTTATTTAACATCTTAAATTCTATTTTATTTCAAAAATATAAAAAAATATATTTATAGATAGGGATAGAAAAAAAGTTTTAATGTCAATATTACATCGATATATAACTTATATCAATATGAAATAAAAACCTAGCTAGTTCTTTTAATAATGATACAAACAACTATTAACTGTCAATAATACTTTTTATTGCTGGTTAATCATACAACGTTTCAGTCATATTTATGATGACCCTTTTCAAGTGCAAAAAATTGATTTAAATTAATTTACATAACTATGAGTAACATTCTTTTCCTGAAACATAACATATAAATACATATAATTTTTTTACTTGATAAAATTTACAAAATCAATGACAATTAAAATATCAAAGTCTCAATTATAACCTTTCAACTCTCCAAAACCAATAATAAATATTATAAAATCCATTAAAAAACAATTTTACAATAAACATTGCTATTTAAACAATTAATAATAGAAACCATTAAGTAGTATAGGTTTCAGTCTATAGTATAAATAAGCTATAAAGAAACACGATCAAACAAGAAGCAGTGAAGTCGTTCACAACAATAGTTAAACAGAAATCATAAGGAGGATAACACAATTGTGAGCTACCAAGTTAAAAGATATTTATGTGATAGGGCGCTGTTGTCGTATGTACCCATTAGCACATGCGTGTGTGTACTTTGAATTAAATGTATTAATTATAAAAAGAATAAGAATAAAAGAGAAAGCGTAAAGAACAATTTGAAAGATTAATTATAGTAAACTAATGAATACTAATATAATTATATATATATATACATATATATATATATACATATATATATATATACATATATATATATATATACATACACACACATGTACATATACACCTAGCTAGTTCTGTAATTTTTTCCTGCTAAATAAAAGATGTTAAAGATTGAAAAAAAATTATTATAAATTAAGTTGTTTTTTCATTCTCACTCAATTGCGAATAATAAAACCTTTTTTGTTTCTTAAAAAAGGACCTTTTCTAAATTTATATAAATGTGTGACATTTTTAACTAATTTAATAAAAATAGAAAATAAATATGAATAATTCTAATTTTATTTTAAATAAGTAAAATGATAAATTTACCTGAAAAAATAAATAATTTTACGAATTTTAACTTTATTAAAGCGCTTTTTAAATAAAAATTACATTGAATATCATTAATATTTTTAAAAATTGGACTTTTTCTTTTTTTTATTAAATATCACATCTTTATAATATCATTAACTTTTATTTCCAAAATAAAAAAATTGATAATTTTCTTTAACGAACGTAATAATTTTCAGTTTTTACTAAACAAAATTTTGACTAAACTTTGAATTGTTGAATTATTTTTGTCCGTTAAAAAAGTGACATTTTCTAAAGTTATATACACCGAGAGAAAATTCATGCTAATAGAGCATGCGAACTGCCATCTATGCGAGCATATAAAACATTGATACAAATATGACAGGCCGTGAGAAGCTCTATTAGTATTGGATTACCTTACACTAAAAAAGATGGTATGGAGAGTAACTAAAGCATGAACGGCATTCACTGATGACTCGCATGGTATACTTCGATGACTCCCCACTCTCATATCCTTTGTTTGCTTGAGTCGCCTCCTCTTTTGGGTGGCGACGCGAGCAAACAGGGCTGGTCGATACCCAAAATTATGTTGCAAATTTCTTTAACGTATTTTCGTAGCGTGAATCTTTTATTTCTTTTCTTTTTTTATGAAGGGAGATACGTTATAAATATAACCTGTTAAACTTTTTAACTTTAAATAATTTATTTTTAACTTAAAATTTAATTATTTTAAACCGCTGAGGGGCAGATGAGCATGTACGATTTTACGCCAGCGATATTTCGGAGTAGCGTTGGTCTAGTGCGTAACGTTCACGCTTTTCCTTTTGAGTACGCGAGTTCAACTCTCGGCTAGGGTCACTTTTTTTTTAATTTTTTTTTTATTGTTTTAATATTTTTTATTCCTTTTTATATTTATTTTTTTTTAGATTTTGTATTTTTTTAATAATTTTAAAATTTAATTTTTCACAAGTACGCTTGTTTTTTTCAATGAAAATTTTTTTAAAATAAATTATTCTTTTTTGGTAGTAATTACAAATATTGATAAATAAATAATAGTGATGTTTATTTTATAATAGTGATGTTTATTTTATAATAGTATAGTTTAATTTATTTATAATTTAGTTTATAAAATTTACAATAAATTACAATAAATAAATAAAACTGAGTTATTATTATTTATGTTATAATATATATTGTGTATTGAAATATGTTTATAAAGACAAAATTGAACTATAGTCTTGTAAATATCACTATTATTTATTTATTAATATTTTAAATTATTTTCTATATGAAATAATTTATTTAAAAATATTAATAAAAAAAACGAGCATATTTTAAGTAACTTGTGAAAAAATAGATTTTAAAATTAATAAAAAAATATAAATAAAAAAAAGCAATAAAAACTATTGAAATAATAAAAAAAAAGTTTAAAAAAAGTGGTTCTAACCAAGAGTTGAACTCGCGTACTCAAAAGGAAAAGCGCGAACGTTACGCACTAGACCAACGCTACTTCGAAATATCTCTGGCGTAAAATCGTACATGCTTATCTGCCCCCCAGCGGTTTAAAATAATTAAATTTTAAGTTAAAAATAAATTATTTAAAGTTAAAAAGTTTAACAGGTTATATTTATAACGTATCTCCCTTCATAAAAAAAGAAAAGAAATAAAAGATTCACGCTACGAAAATACGTTAACGAAATTTGCAACATGATTTTGGATATAGACCAGCCGTGTTTGCTCGCGTCGCCACCCAAAAGAGGAGGCGACACGAGCAATAGAAGAATGCCATAGTTAGCAGTAAAGAAAGAATAGTGGACAAGCCACGTTTACTTCCTTCACGTCCCATGAGAGGATACAGCGCTAGCTATCGAAGGATATTAGAGTGGGGAGCTACTAAAGCATGTAAACAAACAGTTTTTGGATGGCACAAACCTCGTAAGAGTAGATGGCGCTGTTATTAAAGCATAGGATATTACTTACTAACTTTGGATACGTAGACTACATGCTCTATTGGCATGAATTTTCTCTCAGTGTAGGGGAATGATAACATTCTTTTTAATTAATTTTTAAAAAATAAAATTTTATTTTAACAGTTACAAAATTTAAAAGGCGAAAATTCTCACTTTTTCAAAAATTACATGAACAGTTTTAAAATTTAAATTACACAGAGATTAATTATTTAAGAAAATTGAAAATTCTTACAGAAAAATAACTATTTTGCATTTTATCTGACTGCTCGTTCTGTTAATTATTATTTTGTAAGAAAATTACTTTAAAAAATTTAAGATGTCATGCAAATTAGTATTTTAATAATAAAGAGCTGAACGGTTCTTCAAGCTGAAATTATATGAATTTTAAATAAACACTCAATACTGATTTTATTAATTAATAGTTTATTGAGACCCAAAGTGATCATACTTTAGATGAGATTATCTTAAAGAAATGATCGGTGAGGCTATTTGAAAATTTACAGTAATAATATATGAAATAAAAACCCATTCAAAGTTTCAAAAGATAATCCGCCTTTTTAATAAACAACAAATTATAGCTGATGGAGGATCTATCTGACTATTAACAAAATGTATACAATTTTTAAATCTTTGAAACTTTATGAGAAAAATATTGAGGATGACAGATAGAGGGAAACATCTCTTCCAATTAAAAAATATTAAAGAATTATGAAATGTATCTTAAAATATCAATTTCGAATTGGTTATTATTTGTTGTTGCGTCGCAACACAAATTTATGTAAAAATCAAAAACGATGATGAGCGGCAGCACTTACAGTCGCCTGTTCTCACCTCCCTTAAGTCAGCTCATAGACGAAAGGGGGGAGAGAACAGGGAGACTTTGCAAATGCCGCGGAAAAATAGTTTAGTATCAAGCGTGACATCGCCTCGAGCGGTCTTGTCTCTTGCGAGAACATCAAATTTCGTTCTAAATTTCTTTCTTTTCAAAAGCTAACTGGGGCTTTTACTGGTGTGGACAAGTTTCCGTACAGCGACGAACGGTCGATTGCGAATCAACGCATCACCTTCGCCCACCTAAGCCGCGGCTATACAAATTTCATTGTGTCTTTTTTCTCTTCTCTTTTTGCGTGCGTGCGTGCGAGTAAAATATAATCGTGCGGCAAATAGTGTGTAAAATTATAGGAAATAAATCAAGGGTTTTTGATGCCACATGGCTTTTTCCCTTTATATTTGTGTATTTATTGAGTGAATCCTTTCCCGATAAATAAAGTGTAAATTTTAGATAAAATCAATTAAAACAAAGCAACTACAACCGCAAGGTTAGTTGCTTTGTATCAGTAGAATCATTTAATTTCACTTTTGCAAATTAATAGATCTTTGTGTGCAAAAATTAGTGGTAAAGTCAAATACAGTGTAAACTTAAATTTAATTCAATTAAAGGATTCAAAGTTAAAGTAAAATTAAGTGTCAATTCATTTTTATTCAAACAAGGGTAAATTCAAAATAAGATTAGTTAGGGAATTTCATGATTAGATAAAATTTCAAAGGAAAAGAACCACGTTCTTTTCTTTCTAAATCATCCAACAAATTTAGTTAAAAAATTCGTTGGAAAAAGACTACGCGTCTTTTCATTTGTTTAAATGGTTTATTATATGGTTATGTAAATTAAATATTTTTATTATATTTTTTTTTTGATTTAACAAAAATTTAACTCAAAATGAATAAAAGAATAATAAAAGAACAATAAAAGAATAAATAAAAGAATTAAGAAATATGCTCTGATAAAACATATTTTTTTAAAAGTGTTGTCAACTTCATCAAAGCGCATTAAATAAAAATGACGCTAAATACCATTGGTGTTAAAAAACATTTATTAAAAAAATGGTTTAATTTTTATAATTACAAAAAATTTAATTACAATACTGTTTATAAATTTGCTATGTAACCCGATGCAAAAAAACTATCGTATATTTAGAAAGAAATATCGTAAGAAAATAGTAGGTATTTTAAAGTATTCAATAAAAAGAATGCATTACATTTTTTCAAAACTTCTTATCATATTATAAAGTTGTCATATTATAAATGATCATATTGTAAATGTGTTTAAAAAGTTATGCTTTATTGAAAATTATTACATATTTGTTAATAGTTTGAGCATATAATATATGATAAATTTTTTACTCTAATTTCACTTGTATATTTTGATCGTTCGTAACTTTTGAACTGTATAAGCTTTTTTGATGCAATACAGCTTAAATTAATATATTTAAGTACTTTCTTTGATCTATCACACATTTTCTAGTAAGAATTTTAACTGTTTGGCTATTCAAGTTCCGATAAGCGTTTCTTTTCACTATATTTTTGATGAAATATCGGTTTATATCCGAAACCTTTTTTCATTTCATTTTTTTTCATAAAAAATCAGATTCTGTAGTTTCAACTAAATTCGTTTTCCGAAGATAGGGGCCTTTCTTCTCCTTGTTCATTTGAAAAATTTCATTCAAATTAAATTTTGTAATTCTTTTTGTAAGATTTTTGTGAACTTAATTTAAACTTTATATAATGTTTATTCAAGAACATTTATTTATTTTATGATATTTTAGATTTATTATTAATGTCTTAAACATTTTTATTTCATTATTATGTTTTAATACTTTCTATTTAACATTTTCTATTATGAAACATGTTTCTCATAAGGTTCAATTTTCAAATTATATACTCTTTTTAAGTACATTATTAATTTATTTATGTTTAGAGTTTAATTAATATTTTATCAATTCTTTTAAAATGTTATGCATAAATTTATTTGATCTATTTATAAATTATATTTATAAACGTTATATAACTATATTATATTTATAAATGTATTATCTTTAAAATATATAAAATACAATAATGTTATTATCACTTTATAAAAATCAAAATAAATGAGCTTTGGCTACAATTATAAAGGAAAATCTGTCAGAATAATTAAATCTACAAATTACTTATATAAAATGGATCTATAAAATAAAGAAGAATTTAAAAAGAGAAGATTAAATAAATATCAAATAGAAATTTTCATTACATTCAAATTAAGAAAATAATCTAGATTTAAAAAAAAAACGTTTTTAAAATTTTTATTGCTAATATTTCTTATTAAAAAAATTTTTTTATTTCAAATTTTTTTTGTATACAAATTCTGCATTTAACTGCATTTGAGGATTTGAAAAAAGCTTTAATTTTTTTATACTAGCGATGCAAAGAACAGTAAATCTGAATTACAAATTTTATGTTTAAAAAAGCGTTAATTAGCACATGCTTAGAAAATGCTTGTAGTTAACGGTTATTTTATTTTAAACGGCTGTATTGTAGGTCAATATTTTTTGTCAAAAATTTTTGTTATTGGATTGTAACAAATTTTATTTGTAAGCGTATTATTAATTTTTTTTTTAATAATAAAAGGCAAAGCATAAGATTTCAACTTAAAAAAAATTTTAATTGTTGCAACGTACCCTAAAACTTAGCCAACACAGCTATTGTACGTTTTTTATTTAAACCAAATTACATATTTTTATCGCTTTCTCGCCCCAAACTTAATTTTTTCTAATTATCTAAACAGTTTTCATTATTAAATAACAAAATTAATAAAATGAGCATTTTAAGGACAAACACGTTGCATGCTGCACATCGTTTTTATGATTAAATTTTTTTTATTTGAATAATAAATTTCATCACTGCTTTTGGAATATTGTATTTAAATACATTTTTTATGATATAATAAAGTATTAAGAGGAGGTCACGTATCTCTGTCCTTTTCTAATCGAAGAATTGAGTTTTTTACAGAAACTAATAACTTTAGCAAAAAATGAAGAGAAAGCCGCATCTCGTAATGAAAAAAGCTATATTTTCTTTGATAAGAAAGAATTAATTTTATTGCTTCGTTTTCAAGAAAACCTTGAAAAATTCAAATCATAGAGGTTAGGGTGAACAATTTGGTTTTTCAAGGTTTTCTTGAGAACGAAGCAATAAAATTAATTTTTTCTTATCAGAGAAAATATTGCTTTTTCTGATACAAAATGCGGCTTTCTCTTCATTTTTTGATAAAGTTATTAGTTTTTGTAAAATAATCATTTCTTTGATTAGAAAAGGACAGAGATACGTGACCTCCTCTTAACGCATTTTATTACATTCATCCCAAATAACAGTAGTAAATATACTTTAAAAAGATATAATAAACGTCAAAACATAAAAAAATATATATTTAATAAATAAACTGCTATTTTTAAAAATTAACAACATAGATAAAATTTTTTCCTAATTAATTGTCAAACTGAAAAAATTATTAAATGCTTTTCATATCATGCTTCAAAGTTTAAAATGATTTTAATAAACACAAAAAAAACATTGAAATCTATTTATTTAATTTTTGGAAATGTTAGAATTCTATGTAAAATTTTTAAAAATAAAATAAAAACGCTTTAGTGAAATTTGCAAGGTTTTGTAAAGTTTCATATTTCCTAAATCAAATTATCGACATTATAAATTTATATTAAGTTAATTCAATAAAAAGATATTTAAAACCTAATGTCAAGATATTTGCCATTATACTACTATATTACTGATATTAAAAAGATATACTTTTAATAAAAGCATTTCTTCATTTTTTTATGTGTCTAAAATAAATTAATCTTTATCAACATTTTATGTTGAATTTTTATTAAATGAATTAAAAATAATGTTATCATGCTCCTATATAAGTTTAGATTTAAAATATAATGAAAATTTTATTTAATATGTCTTGTGAGAACTTGAATTATTATGTTTGTTAAATCAATTTTTTTGTTTTGAAAATAATAATTATTCTTTTATTATTCTTTTATTCATTTTAAGTTAAATTTTTGTTAAATCAAAAAAAAAATATAATGAAAATATTTAATTTACATAACCATAATAAACCATTTAAACAAATAATAACCAATTCGAAATTGATATTTTAAGATACATTTCATAATTCTTTAATATTTTTTAATTGGAAGAGATGTTTCTCTCTATCTGTCATCCTCAATATTTTTCTCATAAAGTTTCAAAGATTTAAAAATTGTATACATTTTGTTAATAGTCAGATAGCTCCTCCATCAGCTATAATTTGTTGTTTATTAAAAAGGCGGATTATCTTTTGAAACTTTGAATGGGTTTTTATTTCATATATTATTACTGTAAATTTTCAAATAGCCTCACCGATCATTTCTTTAAGATAATCTCATCTAAAGTATGATCACTTTGGGTCTCAATAAACTATTAATTAATAAAATCAGTATTGTGTGTTTATTTAAAATTCATATAATTTCAGCTTGAAGAACCGTTCAGCTCTTTATTATTAAAATACTAATTTGCATGACATCTTAAATTTTTTAAAGTAATTTTCTTACAAAATAATAATTAACAGAACGAGCAGTCAGATAAAATGCAAAATAGTTATTTTTCTGTAAGAATTTTCAATTTTCTTAAATAATTAATCTCTGTGTAATTTAAATTTTAAAACTGTTTATGTAATTTTTGAAAAAGTGAGAATTTTCGCCTTTTAAATTTTGTAACTGTTAAAATAAAATTTTATTTTTTAAAAATTAATTAAAAAGAATGTTATCATTCCCCTATATAACTTTAGAAAATGTCACTTTTTTAACGGACAAAAATAATTCAACAATTCAAAGTTTAGTCAAAATTTTGTTTACTAAAAACTGAAAATTATTACGTTCGTTAAAGAGAATTATCAATTTTTTTATTTTGGAAATAAAAGTTAATGATATTATAAAGATATGATATTTAATAAAAAAAAAAGAAAAAGTCCAATTTTTAAAAATATTAATGATATTCAATGTAATTTTTATTTAAAATGCGCTTTAATAAAGTTAAAATTCGTAAAATTATTTATTTTTTCAGGTAAATTTATCATTTTACTTATTTAAAATAAAATTAGAATTATTCATATTTATTTTCTATTTTTATTAAATTAGTTAAAAATGTCACACATTTATATAAATTTAGAAAAGGTCCTTTTTTAAGAAACAAAAAAGGTTTTATTATTCGCAATTGAGTGTCTTTAACATCTTTTATTTAGCAGGAAAAAATTACAGAACTAGCTAGGTGTATATGTACATGTGTGTGTGTGTATATATATATATATATGTATATATGTATATAATTATATTAGTATTCATTAGTTTACTATAATTAATCTTTCAAATTGTTCTTTACGCTTTCTCTTATTCTTTTTGTAATTAATACATTTAATTCAAAGTACACACACGCATGTGCTAATGGGTACATACGACAACAGCGCCGTACTACATAAATATCTTTTAACTTGGTAGCTTACAATTGTGTTATCCTCCTTATGGTTTCTGTTTAACTATTGTTGTGAACGACTTCACTGCTTCTTGTTTGACCGTGTTTCTATATAGCTTATTTATACTATAGACTGAAACCTATACTACTTAATGGTTTCTATTATTAATTGTTTAAATAGCAATGTTTATTGTAAAATTGTTTTTTAATGGATTTTATAATATTTATTATTGGTTTTGGAGAGTTGAAAGGTTATAATTGAGACTTTGATATTTTAATTGTCATTGATTTTGTAAATTTTATCAAGTAAAAAAATTATATGTATTTATATGTTATGTTTCAGGAAAAGAATGTTACTCATAGTTATGTAAATTAATTTAAATCAATTTTTTGCACTTGAAAAGGGTCATCATAAATATGACTGAAACGTTGTATGATTAACCAGCAATAAAAAGTATTATTGACAGTTAATAGTTGTTTGTATCATTATTAAAAGAACTAGCTAGGTTTTTATTTCATATTGATATAAGTTATATATCGATGTAATATTGACATTAAAACTTTTTTTCTATCCCTATCTATAAATATATTTTTTTATATTTTTGAAATAAAATAGAATTTAAGATGTTAAATAAATTTTTAATTTTACTTTTTCCACTATAAAAATTGATTATAAAAATATATAATATTTAAAAATAAAACAAAAAAAGAGGCGGAACATCGGGTTCGAACTTGGCAAAATTAGGATCATAGCGAGATGCGTTAGCACTTAGTGACCACAGTCAACGCATGCATTAGTTGAATAGGGTAAAAAGTTACATATGTTCATCGCCCCCCAAAAGATTTTATTTATTATTATTAATTTGATTATACCTTAACGATTTTTATTATTAAAAAATATATTTATGTTTCAAATAAAAATATGTGATTAATCAACGAATTTTTCGGACGGTTAATCACATTTAAATAAAGCTATAACGTGCCGCGGCGAAAACGAGCTAAAGCGAGTTTGCCGTAAGTTTACCTACGCCACTGGGAGTAGCGTATTTCGTGTGTTTGTCTCCTCCCCTCTCGTTTGCTTCTCTACGCGCGTATAGACGTGGAGGGGCTTTGCGCGTATAGTTCCAAAATCGCCGCAAGGATCGTCATGATCGAATTCGGCACGTTTTATTAACACGGCATTGGCAATCTCTACTTATCTCTGGTTATATTCATTTAAAATAAGTTTTATATAAAAATGAAAAAAATATCTTACATCAAATAATTTCTTGATCCAAAGACATCATTTTTAAATTAAACAAATTAGTTCATGACTTCCATAAACCTATCTCTTTTCAACAATAGAATGTTTGTTGATGCAAAAAAGCGGTGTAATTGATTACACTTCTTTACATTACAAAGAGGATTTTGAATTGAAAAAAAAACAATTGTCAGAATGAAGAAAATATAACTAAAAAACTTAAAAAATTTTCTCATTTTAATAAAGTAATTATTATTTTGATTAAAAACGTACATTTCAGTAAAAAAAAATTTTCACAACAATTATTTATAAACATAATTACAAAAAATTAATTTCAATTAAAATCATTATTTAACTGTTTTAAAGAAATACTTCTTTGAATAAAAAAATAATTCTTTGAATCAAAAGAGTTTCAGTAATTATAAAAAAATTGAAATTTATATTGCAGAAAAAGAACTTAAATTTGTTGAAACATTTATCTGAATTAATATTTTAAATTTACTTGTAACAAATTATTCCTATGCTTTTAGTGATGTTTCATGTATTCAAAATAATATATTTTTCTACAAAAAAATATTTTTTAGGCTTGTAAAATTCAGATATATTTTTAAAGAAAGATAGTATTTATTTAATGAATAGTTACTTCTATTTGGTACGCAGAAAATAATTAATACGCAATACTTTTTATATGCATGAAAATATTTTATTATAGGAAAAAAAATTTATTTCAATTATTTAACTTAATTTTTATTTTGACATTACGAGATATAAATTTAAAATAAAATTAATAATTTCCAGTATAAGATATTGTTAAGTTCAAGAAATATCTTATGTATGTTGAGAAATATTTTATTGATATTTAAAAATTTTATTTTTACTGACGGAATAAATGATATTGATAAAAAAAATATTTTAACGATTGCTATATATTTTTTCGATACTAATATATTTTTTTTCTAGTGTAGCTATTAACGAGATCAAGTAACGGTTGTATCATCTGCCTTTTATTCTCATCATGGAGAGACAAAGACAGAATTAGGTTCAAGTAACAGCCACTACTTGAGTTAGGTCTATAAATAGGAGCCTAAGATCGTCTATGATAATAAAAATTTATATGGTTGGAATATATATTCAGAATAGATTAAATTAAAAATATTATTGTCTTCATTAAGGAATAATAAGTTGATTGAAAAGAAATTTTTTTCTTATTTATCTTTTAGTCTATTTTCAACTATAATAAATTTTATTAAGGCAACTACGGAAGTTTGGCTGGATTTCATTTTGTAGTTTACAAATTACTCTTTCAGTTTCTAAAATTTTTT
Source organism: Anastatus disparis (assembly GCA_017163975.1). Taxonomy (NCBI): domain Eukaryota; kingdom Metazoa; phylum Arthropoda; class Insecta; order Hymenoptera; family Eupelmidae; genus Anastatus; species Anastatus disparis. The sequence continues at coordinate 4,175,348 of JAFFSR010000277.1, read as the reverse complement.
GGATTTTTTAATTTTCCACCATTTATTATAATCAGTAGAATGGTGGGAAATTAAAAAATCTGAAAAATTTTACATATTGAAAGAGTAATTTGTAAACTCAAAAATAAAACCTAACCTAAAATCCAAAATCGCCTTAAAAACGAAGCAATTTATTTTAACATATTTTAACAATGAAAATAATACTTTTAATTTATGTAGAAATAATACTTTTAATCATATTTAAAAGTATTATAAAAATAATTTCATTTTATAAAATTTATAGTAAAGAATTAAATATTTTCATCTCATCTGCCAAAAATGAAATGTTGTCTCACGAATATTCGCTTTTGTGACTCAAAGGATTACAGTGAATTTGACAGTCGTGATTATCATCAAAGTCCTCACAATCGTCCGGCACAAAAGACACAAGAGTATCTTTTTTTTGTACTTTTCTAATACATCGGCTTTGTTCCAGATGCTTCTCGGGTTTTTATACCAAAAATAACTTTAAGTAAAAATGAATCGTCTTCTTTGCCTTTTATTTTACACAGAAAACAATTTCCTATAGTGTTAGCATTTGCAATAACAATTAATAAGTCACAAGGACAAAGTTTTGAAAATATAGGTATATATATTAAAAAACCATTATTTTCACATGGTCAGCTATATGTCGCACTTTCAAGATGTAAAAATAAAAAAAATATATGTATTCAGAATGAATTAGATAGTAAAAATGAAATTAAAAACATAGTTTGGAAAGAAATATTAAAATAATAATTTATATAATTTAATTATATATATTAATTGTTTACATAATTTAATTATTATTGTTTACAGGTATTGTATTTATAAAATTCATATATATATATATATATATATATATATATATATATATATATATATATATATATATATATAATTATATACACATATATATATATTGTAGGTTTTGAGGACCTTTGATAGATACAACGTAGACTTTGGGGACCTTTTGAGAGAACGAGGACCAGGTCCTCAATCTCTCAATGTTATTTGTATATCTATATATATGAATTAAGGTTCTTACACGAAATAAGAAAAATTATTTCTTTAGGTGAAATTAAAAAATTCTTGTATATTTCGGAAAATTTGTTGTGAAATGACCTTAAGGTCCTTTAATTTAAGGGTTACATACATTTCTATAAGAAAGGAGGAATGATTTCTTTAGTTAAAAGATAGAAAATTTTTGTAAAAAAAAAATGTACTGTGAAATGACCTCAAGGTCCCCAATCTCTACGTTACATACGTTTATATATATATATATATATATATATATTAATCTAAACACATAACAAAATGGAATGAAATGCAATTGAAGGTAGATACGTTATTATTGATGATGTAAATGATCAAGAAATGATGGATAGTTTAAATGATAACATTGAAGATTATTTAAATTATGAGGAAAAGTATGATTATTACTTAGAAAATCTTGCTGATAATAATAGTTCAGATAATATTGAAATATCTATTTTAAATAATATAATAAATTCATATATTGGTGAAGATAATGAAAAAGTAGAATTTCATAATTGGAAACAAGTACCAGAATATTATAAATATTACACTAATTAAATTATATGTTAAGTGACACCATTCTCGCCTCCTAATTTTCTTTATTTGTCTATTAACTCTTAAAATTATTCTTTTAATTTATTACAATGATGAGGAGAAATGGGTCTTAAAAGCATCAAGGCCAATTTCTTTTCACGCTGTTATCAATTTTCCAAGAAGCCAAGCTCGATCGTTGACGGGAGCCTTTGCTTCGTCTCCACTCTTTCTCTACTTCGTTGAGTTGAAGTGGGGACTTAGCGTCGGTTCCCATGCATAAGACGGGTAAGAGCAACGGAGAGAGAGAACTACCTTTCTCTGTCTTCGCGCTCTCCCCCACAACAATTAAAAACGTTTGAAGCTGGCTTGACGAAAGATTGTCAAGCGAAGAAAAATTTTCTAGAGAGAGACGCGCGCGACCAGGCCTAAGGGCAGTACGTGTAGGCTGCAGCCCGCGAGGCTGCAGCTGCAACTTCAAATTTCCACCTTGTCACTGTGTAGCTTTTAATTAAAAAAAATTAACGACACAAATTCCGTGGACAACGACCCGAGTTGTCATACACGTGGATTGAAGTGCACCGGTGGTGTAGATATACCGACAAATAAGAAAAAGGGAAGCAGATAATCAGAGGCCAATGCAGCCAGAGCAGGCATGGGAGACCAGGAGAGCCGGCAATGCTGCTCCGCCGGCCACCCTTGTCATCAGCAGATAAGTTATTTTTAAAATTATTATAATAAATAATTTTATACAATATTGCATAGATAATAAAAGGAAATCAGCGCACCTTGCGTTAGAAAATTTTCGCGGGTTGACAATAAATTATTTGCAAAGATTTTTAGAATGTACTTTTGATGAATTCATATAAGTGAAAAATTTTATTTAAGTATGTAACTTTATTAGAGATATATTGTGGGAGTTTTGCAAGTAATTGTTACTCAAGTGGATTTATTAAACTAATAAAGAACGTCCGACATATTTCAATTTTATATCACTGACCTTTATTATAAGAACGACGTAAGCTGTTATGATTCGGAGCTCGGAGATAGGATTATATAGTTAGGGGCCGTCGATAAAATTAAATAATTTTCTTTTTTAAGTTATCTAAAAAATATTTTTTTAATGTACTTCATAACAATTAATAAATATGCCACAGAAATAAGTTGCTTGGACAGACATTGAACAGAATTAGACGTTAAAGTAATAATTATTTTAAAAACTACATATTTTTATGAAAATTCAAATGAATAGAAAAACAAATCAATCCTTTTCATAATAACACTCATAATTGATTTTTATAAGGTATACTTTAATTTTGAGTAAAATTTGGTACGATTAGGTATTTTCATATAAATTATGTGTCCGTACTTTAGTGTATAAATCATGTATATTAGGCAGTTAATTGCATACGAAAATCGAGTTTAGCACGTTCAATTAAAAAATCTTAAATTTAAATAAAAACGTCTGAAGTAAGTAATTTTTACATGAGTATCCTCCGTTATTGGAATTAAGTAATTATTTTTAGTACTTAGAAACGGTGTAAAAATAAATTGTACATTGTCTTTTAAGATAACATAATGCCCGTCAAATATATGTATTTAAACATTAAGCTGAGTTCCGCGCATTGAATTGAAAAAAAACAAAAATAATATGTAATTATTATGCGCATCACATTAGAGGAAGAAAATAAAAACTTTTCGTATTCTATTCTTTGAAAATTTATTTATGTCATATGATTAGAAAAACCTTTGTGACTCAATCCTTCCTTTAACTTAGAGTTATTATTGTGATCGGAGTGTTTATTTTATGACATTTTCGTATAGATCAGGCCGAATATACTCCTTAGATAAAAGCTCTCAACTCCGGAAGGTGAAAATAAAATTAAATGTATGAAGGACGGGGTTTTCGTGAGAGATACAACTCTTTAGAAAAACCCGTCCTAACACTTGGCGCCCAGAGTGGAGCTCGTTGGGTCAAAAAAATGACCGAGATTTCGGCAACATATCCTGCCGGGGGCTCGATCATTTTTGCATGAGATGCTGACGGTTTTATATAGAGAACCGTTTAACAGCGAGAACCGCGACCGTTTTCGAGAGAGAGTAAGAATGCTATTAGTAAATAAAGTATATTCTTTGCTGTAAAAATACGATCCGTAATTATTATAAACTAAAAGGTTATATAGGAGCATGTCCAAATTATTTTGTTTGTCAAATATTATTTTCCACATTTAATTTCTGATTTTATTTTCTAAAAGGTATTTATTTTTAAATAAAAATAATCGTAACAATTTGTTTAAAATTTCACGTAAAACATATCTATATTTAAAAATCAGTTAAATCCAAGCTACTGATAATTAATAGATTTTGCCACCGTGCATAAGAAAAAGTTATTTATTACTTTATTAAATATATAAAAAAATGCATTCTTATATATTTGTGTATTTTATAATTTAAAAATAGCCCTAATGGAAATTTTGCTAACTGAAATAATTGATCCATCAATAATTATTTTTATTTTTATTTAGTTTGATATTTACCAGTAGAAAATTAATTATTACATTTTTTTTAGTTACTTTAAAATATTACATAAAATATGTATATGAAATGTAACCAGTAACAAAGAGAAATATTAATGTATCGGCTGATAGTTTGAATTTTCTTCTTTATTCACTATATTCTAAGCGAATTGATAGCTGTATTTATTTTGTTAACAATTAATATAATGATCACTTATTTTGAGTAAAGTTTTTATAATCACTTTCAATTTTTGCTTAAAATAATTTTCCTTTACCTTGCTTCACTATTTTATTATTTGATTATTATTAATTAATTATTGATTGATAATTATCAACCCCTTGAATTATCGACCAATTAATCCACAAATATGGGGGATTATAGTAAATTATAACCAGCGTTTCGAAGCGTAATAGGTAGCGTCAATGCATCGCATCTCGTAGATCGTAAGTTCGCGCCCGAATCAGCTCGAAAAATGTTGTTAAACGTTTTAATAGGTAATATAATTTTAATAGGTTAATTTTTAAATTAATTTCACGTTAAAATCAAGAAACCAAACAAGTAAGAAGGAAAAGTTATTTTTCTTTAGCACCGAATTTTAAATCTGCGTTTTTTATTATGAGTTGCAAATTCAGGGTACAAACTGTTAAATTTTACTTTCGTTTGTTATTATGAGTACTCTTGATTGCTGTCTCAATTTTCTTTTCTTCTAGTACGGTCGGGACTCGAACCCACGAGCCCAATGTATTAGTCCAAATATTAAAGTAATGAATTTCGATATACATATATATATAATTATATAATATACATATACATATACATTTATATTTAATTAATATGTACTTTCTATTTTTTTTTATCCTCAATTTTAGCCATATCGGCTATTGCGGAAGGGTACGAACAGTGATGAGTAGGCCCATCGCTTAGTAGTTGCCGGAAACAATAGTTCGATCAAGAATAGGCCGCGACAAAACAAAGGGAGTGAACGAATTGGAATCTCCCTCGTTCTAAAAAATTTTCAGGTGGACCAGGAGTATAAAAGTAAATACCGCGACGAAAACGGTTTATTTCTTTTAAAAAACAAATAATAAAAAAAAAAACAAAAACTATTTGCCATCCGCTCGTTAACCTGCGCTAAATACGCGATCTGACCCACATAAAACATTAAAAACGATAACAAAATAAACAAAAAAAAAGAAACTAGCAACGAAATTTTTCTGACCTAGCCGCGTTCGCGAGGGAATCATCATGGCTGATTCCAAAGAAATCCCTTAATTATAACCTGCTTAATTTTCTCTAAAGTAGAAAATTGAGGCAGTAATCAAGAGAGTGTTTCCGCAAGGAAACAAGGATTTTTTTAAAAAAGAAAAATATGTACCGAAAAAGAAAAAAATGATTTAGATAATATTTTCTTTAGCGATTTCAGCAAAAATTTAACTATTTTAAGTATTCGATTTTTTTAGTGCGGGGAAAACTAAGTAAGATTTAGAGATGTTAATGTAGAACAGATTGTGTTCTAAACGAGAAAAAATGACAAAATCGAAAGTTCGTGTCAAAAACATATTATATAGATGCGAAGCGTTATATATATAGTAAATAATGACCTTTACTAATAAACTTTTATTGGCTTAACAATAATAGAAATATTACTTAGAAAGATTCGGTTTACCTGCTTTTGATGCGAGGGTTCAGGGAAAACACTAAATTTATACCATTGAAGAATTCTCTTTCATAAAGAAAAAAGGGAATTTTCGTCTTGGAGCGGTTTAAGACGGCTAATAAAACGAAAAACATAACTGCACCGCATAAAACTTTCCTTCTGGAAGTAGAAATTTTTTTTTAGAAAGTAACCAATTGTAATGAAATTTACAACATTCAAAAAAAAAAATAATAAAATCGCCAAATTGTTCAATCTTAACAGAAGTTTAAATAATAAATTCCCTGCACCGTTTCCCTCACCTTAATTGAATAAAAAAAATAAATCGTGACTGATATTTAAGCTCTTGCCGTAAAATTATAAACAATATTACATAAAACTGTTAAGGATTAAACATTTAAAAATTTTTCTCTTCCTTTTTCTCAGAACCGAAATTATAAATTCTGAAAATTAAGTAAATCACACTAAAAAAAAAAAATTGTTTTTTCGAATTAATTAAAATCAATTCAGGGTGGTACATGCTCAAGTGAAAAGCAATGAATTTCTAATTTTATCTTTAACATAAAAACAAAAAAATCCGACAGTATAATAACTTTTAGGTAATTTAAATAAAAACGTAAAAATTTTAAAATAATAAATAATCCATCATTTAGAATTATTAACCAATTTGTAATAATAGTAAAATCGTAATTCATTAGGATCGAATTTTCTTATTAAAATAAAATTTATTCAAAATTAAATGAATTGAAATAAATTCAAATTATAAAACGTTCTTTTCAGTTACCCGGGTGAACATTAAACCAAAGTTTTCTTATCGTGAATGTCATTGCGTCATGCAGTGCAAACCATAACATATTTTCACATAGCTTCATATAGACTAATATACAGTTACATCCGGTCGAGTGAAAAATAAAAATATCAAGTTCTAGTTTGAAGTTTAAAAGAAAAATATCTTATTACCTAAATATTCTGGCTACTCAGAACTAAACTTTGTTGGTCTCACCCGAGTCAGCAAGTAATAATAGTGTAACTTAAGAAATTAACTTCGAGATAAATACAATGAGTTCCGAACGCACAAACGCAAGCGTGTTTTAAAGATTATTAAATTATGTGACTTAAAAATTTTAAAACTTTTTACCTACAATACCTTTGACTAAATTTTTCTATCATGTTATTACTATTTACAATTTTTCTTTTAAGTAATCTAATAAAAATTTTTCTTTGCAACTTTAACTAATTTAACCAATACACAGAGATACCTTCTCAATAAGTAAAGCATTGATGTTAACTAATAATAGAACAATTAAATAATTACAAATTGCTGCAGTTGTTATGTTTCCTTTTAATAATTAAATTTTCTTTTATTCTTTAAACAATAACATAATTAAGAAAATTCCAAGAGATAAATTGATACAACTAACTTTACGATTAAAATACATTTGTTACACAGAAACAGTAAAAATTCATCATAGTTGTTTGAAAATTGATTTTCTCTTTTATTCCAGAAGGAAAGAACTGGAAACCAATTAGTTTATATTATTTTTACAAATTGTATTAGCATAAAATTAAATATCTTAAATATTTAAAATAATAAAGTAATTCTGACATTTTTAAGTGCTAATAGGGGTAATAACCCTTATAAATGTTAACCTTAAGCCTCCTCATCAAAAAAAAATACAGGTAGTAGGTAGGCAGGTAAAGGATGCGTAACTATCATAAACTTATAGGCTTAAAATGAAACATAGAAATTCTGTGTAGGAGCATATAGTTTTGCGAACTTCAATAAATGACGTTGGAAATATGATACAATATTTAAAAATAATGTAACCACGAGAAAAAAAATTTTTTTTCTCGAATTTCTAGCATTTGTATATAAAAGTGGCACTAGTATTGGGGGAGATGGGTCCCTTTCGCTTCGAGTGACCGGACCTTTGTGAAGTTAAGAAATTCAAATTTTAAAATACAAATTTCTAAATCAAACGTAATAGAGTTTAAATTTTTCTAAACAAATATTACTATAATAATGGTTGAAGTAGTTATAAAATTAAACTTTGTAAGAAAAAGAAAACGATGTTCTAATTTTAAAGTTTCAAAACATTCCTTATATATCTATATATGTTTCCAAAATCTTTGGAAAATCTTTTAACATTATGTACAAATCATTATTTTTATTAATCCATGTTTTAAGTTTTCCAAATAATTAATAAATTCCGATCAAAATTCAAAATTCACAAAGCAATACGTTAACATAGTATTTAATCTATTTAAATCAATCATTTACGTTTTTTAAAAAAAAATTTTTTCTTTAATAAATTATGGTCAAAACATAATTAAAAACCCAAAGAAATAAATTCAACTTAAAAATAATTATAGTAAAATGTAACAGCAGTAATTTTAAGATGCTAATAAAAGTTAAAATTATTTTTAAAATTCGAAAATATGTAAAAAAAAAACTACAAATTTGGTAAAAATTTTACATCAAAAGTAATAAATATGAATTGTATAAATATTTAACTCGAATATAAAGACATCGTCTAATAATTCAAAAATCATCAATGTTTAAAATTTAAAAATAATATCTATGAATAAAACCAGTCAAGCGTAAAACGTACTCGTTTTCGAACAGTGAGACTGAAATTCTTTGCGCGCGATAACGCACATTTCAATCTCTACGTTGAAGTATACGTTGTATGTGCTAGCGTGCTCTGTTATAGCAGCTCGAGTTTGAAGCAAAGTGACGTCATGCTGGCTTGTGCTTACAGTACGCTCTAAGCTTAAAAGCATATACACTTTATGGTATCTAAATAAGTGCTGTTGGAAACCTTTTACTTTGAAATTAAAAACGTTTTCATCCAAAATAAATTTAATTTTGATAAAATATTGTTTTCCGCCATAATTTTGTTAATAATTTTTTTTGTTCGGATCAGAAAAGCCCCTTCACAATATTTTTTTAAACTAAATAATGCCACTTCAAGCTTATGAATAGAATATAAAATGATTCATTGTGCACATAATATACTAATTTAGAATAAAATTTAATTAATTCAATCCTTTTAATAAATTCATAGTTTTAATTTACACGCTCATTAATCATTAATAAAATTAAAATGAAAACTATGACAAAATTCAACTTGATTAATTACAATGAATATAAATTTGTGAAATCAAATATAAAAGTTGCAAACATTACTCTATTTAAAACTAACAAATTTGCATGTTATGAGAAGATGATTATTAAATATTAGTTAATTCTATCTCTATGAAATTCTAGTTTTTTGTACCGCGTCCACATTAGTCGATGAATAATTTTAACATAAAAATCTTTGCACAAATTGTACAATCGCAGATTATTCCAATAAGAATCACATACAATTAAATTTTAATAAATAACTTTTAAGGAAACAATATATAACACCACAAACCAAAGTTTGAAATAAAATTATTTACTAAATTACATTTCAAGAAGATAAAACCCCTTTAACAGAAAGTAAATACGGGAGTAATAATATACTCCTATAATTAATGAATGTTTTGTTTAGAAATTTAAGAAAACCTGAAACGTCCCAAAATTAAGAGAATTTTTCTTTTCTTTACTTAATTAAATTAATAAATCTAAATAAACAAAAACATTATTGCAATATTAAACGTAAGATTACAAATTGTACATTTCGACTATAAATAAGTTGTTTTATTCTAACATTCACATAAAACGGAAAACTTATCATAAAAGAGAAGGCTGAAAACAAAAGATCTTGAATTTCAAACTTAAAAGAAATATAATGCGTTCACACGGCGGGAGTTTGGTCGCTGGAGTGAGGGGATTCATTTTCACCGAGAATTAAATATAAAACCACAAGTTTCGTGCTGAACTGTAGCAAAGTACAATTGGATATTCTCTTATCTAACTAAACTTAATGCTTTTACACAGTTAATTCTAAAAAAACCTGCGAGATGCGAAATAATCAACTAAGCTAAAATATACAAAACACTCGTAAACTAGTGTCTATGCGATCCGTAGTTAAGCGTACCACATGAGAATTTTAGAGATAATATAAATAACTTGTTGCAAGCATGACGAGAAAAGTCTTGTCTTGAAGTTTCTATAACATTTTTACTTGAATTTTGATCAACGAGTTTTCTGTTGACGCTTCCTTTCATCTAAGGTGCTAACCTTGTCCTCGAGGGGAGACGTTAGCAGTGACAAATTAAGGCGTTTAATTAATTTTTAAAAAACAAATTGACTTCCTCGCCATGCACTAACAAGGATAATAAAATTTCATAGAATACTAAAGGAATTTGATATGCGCTAAAATATAATAAAAATAAAATTCCGAAAATAGGGAAAATCTCTATATGCGAATCATACAATGGTTAATCCAATTATTTTAAAAATAAATTGAAATTAAAAGTAGTTTCAAAATTATTAGAATTAAGATAGAAAAATGCATGCAAATTTGCTCGCATTAATTAATAGATTAAGTACAAAAGCATCAATCACCTGCGATATTTTTAAATAAATAGCAAAGTATCTGTAGATAAATAAAATGCTCGCCAATTCGCAAGCATTTATCCAAACGATATCTAGTAAACAATAGCAATTCGTACGACTGATAAATTAAGTTGGCAAATAAATCTAATATATTGCCAATTTTTAAATTTAAAGTAAGTGATTTAACAAAATCCAATTATATCATTAACCTTATGCGTACAAGTGATAACGTGATTGGAACCAAAATAAACTAAAGATCGTTTTAAAAATTCAAGCTAAAATACTATTTAATCAAATACGCAAATTTGTTGCCATGCGGTACTAAAATTTTTTTTTAAAAAAAAAAAACCTAAGCATCAACTTAAAATCTTAGAGAAACTTTCTAGAAATAAAAGCATTTAAGCAATTTAATAGTATACAATCACATTAAATCCTCGCGCTAAGATTGAAATAACTTTTATAACAATTTTTCCGGTCGATAAAACCTCTAAAAAAAAATTACCGATATGATCACCGAAGTCTGTACATATCCATTACCATCCGTGCGGAATAACTTATGGTAACGATCTATAATCAATATCATTTATGGTGATTCCAATTTGAATTTAGTATCTACCGCTAAACCAAAAACTATTAAAACTCTAAACTAAGGTAATTCAATTTCGACTTTAACAATACAATTCGATAATTAATTATGCAAAGACTTTTTAATCACTTTCATTATTTGTTCTCTATCTGTTTTCCATTATTTTAAAAATAAATTAATATTTATAATAATAACTAATAAGTAACCGAATCACTAGGCATTCTTCGAATAAAAGTTTTTGTTTATGAATTACTGCAAAATAAATTATATGATCTACCTGTATACCATTATAATACTCAACTAAATTTACAAATCAATATTAAACAGGTAATTTAACAGTAAAACACTTAAACAGAAAAATAAAAAAAACTGTTTAAAAATTACAAGCTAAAATTGCTCAAATATTTTAATTTAATAATGTAAATCATTCTGTTACGTAAATACTAATAATTAATGCCCATTCACAGTTAACTCTTTATTTTAAATAATTTTGAAACTAAAAATTGAAACAACCTCGATATGTTTTAAATCAATTACAATTTGTATTTATAGTTAATCGTAATCGGTATAAAAAAAAAATTAAAGTATTATTAAACCCCTTGTATTTAATTAAAATTCATATGTTACAATATATAGATAAAAATATAATAATTTTCAGGCTATACCGTAGAACTCAACGTCTTCTGTTACCAACGTTAATTTCGAAATTTAATGCTTACTAATAATATAAAAGAATGCTGCATGCCGAAATATGATGGAAATTTAACGCGATTTGTCGTTTAAAAATTAACTGTCGTTCTCATGTTGTCACCTAAAACACGTAAGGCGATAAAACAGCGTTGCACTAACTGTTACTTCCCCCGCGGTATTATAACTAGTATTTCAAATAATACACAAAATAGAATATATCATCTCATATATTTTAATAAAAACCGCGTAAACGAATTGCTATTGTGCTAAATAACACATTTATAGGTATATATCTAAATAAATACTTTAATGGAATTTCGTGAGTTTCAGATGAACATATTCAACCTATCCAAATCAGAGGGAATAATTACGCTTATCCAAGTAAATGAGTGGCAGGTATGCATATTTTAATTAATATGCATCCCATTTAGTCTTAACCATTTGTAGCATGAAGTATTTAAGATAGGTCTAATATTATAATAGAACCGTAGTAGCTTAATCCTTAATATTAAGTTTAACAAATTCAAATAAATTTTGGGCGGAGTCACTAAATAACTTTTTAAATCTAACCACGTTGAAATATAGTAATATTTTTCAATTTCGGAATAGTTAATAGCGTATCTACTGGCGAATATTTCACGAACATTAAACAAACGTCTAATCGGATCTTTCTAACTTACATAATTAGTTTTGTAATACAATTTTATAAAAAAAAAAAAGGAAAACACGAATTAATATAAAAGCTGCTTTATTGTTATAATAGGACTCTTGCACTAAAGGCGCAGGAGAAGAGAAAAGATTAGTTGAATGTAGGATTTCTTGTACTAAGGTTCAAGAAAAACAATAGAAAAGAAAACGGTACCTAGACAACTGCAGTTAGTAAGTTAGGTTAGGAAATATTTGACTTTCATGGTAGTGGGCAGATGGTCCACGCACGATGGCTTATAGGACATGACTGATCACCATGTTCTATCATAGAAAGAGCAACCATGGTTAGTCGAATCAGATGTGCGACTCGAGTATAATGCGAAAAACTACGAAATGAAAAAGAATACAAATTGAATTAAAGAATAAAAAAATGAGATACAAAATTGAATACAAATGAATTGAAAATGAATGCCATCCCGATGCTTTTTGTTAAGGTCGTGAGATGATGATTATTACCGGATGCTTTTTGTTAAGGTCCGATGACTAAATAAAAAAATTACAAAATGAAGAAATATGAAGAAAATCGTGTAGCTTAATCTCGTATACTATTTGTGATTACTCACGGTAGTATAATTAAGCCGTCGGGTACGCGCTGGGGAGTACAGATGCAATAAGCATACCCTGGCCGGTTGATATTCGAGCGCTATTTGTGATCAACCACTGTAGCATAATTAAGACGTCGAATGCATCGCAAGGGAATACAGATGCCCACAGCATACGCTTGCGAATGTTATTCGAGCACTATTAGGGAATACAGATGCCCACAGCATACGCTAATAGTATAACTAAAGCAAAATAATTACAAATACAAAAAGAAAATAAAGGTAAAAAAAACAATGAAAATATGATACAATGGAATGAATATTATACCAAAAAAAAAAATAAGGGAAAATACAAATATTTTCCACTGCTTCTGTTGATTCCAATGAAACGTCACTGTATAGGACGGGAGCTGACTTGATCAACATACAGTGGAACGTGATGGAAATTTTCAATGTACTGTGGTATCTAACGTCACCGTATGGGGCGGAAGCCAGGTACACAGTGCAATATTTCCTATAATAAGGGGGAATACACATACGGTTTTACGCGGGAAAGGTTTACTGACGCAATCATCAAATAGCTTTGAGAAATTTAACATTCTGTTTTAAGAGTGGAAGCCAAATTTGCATTGTTGTTGATGATTGCCTAAAGTAGCCATTTCAGGGTTACGAATATGACAGTGAATTTTTTTTTCTCTCTCAACTTATAGGGGGGACCGTAATGTAATTTTACAATCGAAATACAATGAGTTAAAAATATATTATTATAAAATGAAAATAATGAGGAACAAAATATAAACTACGACAAATAACAATAAATAAAACAGAAGTGTACTGAATCAAAAGAACTACACGAAAAATATATACATTAGATAAATATTAAAAAGAAAACAATCTTGTACTAGAGGTTCAAGATAATTACGAAATAAAATTACGTACCAAACTAATTCAGAAATATAATAAAGCAGCACTATCAATTATTACATAAAACAAATAAAATCATTTGCTTCTGAGAACTAATATAAATTCTTTCTCACTATAAGTTAAGTTAATAAAATATCATTTTGCTTCAAAAGTTTTTATGTAAATATGTGACTCCGACGCCAAAAAACTGCAAGCGCAAAATCTACAATTTCCAAGTAAAAGCGTTTAAGTAAAAAAAAATAATCACCGATAAAATGATAGACCTTTAACGAAAATTAGTTAGACCAAAGTAAGCAACTATAAAATTTAAATTAAGTACGATAAGTCAAATCTTTTAGAAAATAATGAAAAATTTTTCTCATAAAGTTATAATATTATAGTTCACTATAACTCTCAGGTACAATTTCACTTTACTAAAGTAAGACTCTGACACTTAAAAATTTAAAACATAATTTGATCCGTATTTTCTAGCGAATTCACGGTAAAAAAAAAGGGGGGGGGTAAACAATAAGATAAAGAAACATAAGATGCGTTCCTAGAGTTAGACGTAGTTTTAAAGTAGGGAGGAATATATAAGAATTACATTTAAAAAGTGGTAAACCTTCAAAGAAGGGAAACCGTCCCACCAGTTTTAGAATATATAAAAAGTAGAAACAAAACAATGATTATCAGTCGTGTTTCAACAGCCGTTTCAACAAGTTATTCTAAAAATTTAACTCAGTATTTTCATAAAGTGTAACAGTTAGGACAGTAGATCTAACAACGAAGAATTAAGTATAACATTAAAATACAGTGTTTCGTGCGTTCAGGTCTACGTATAAAATATACCAAGGTAACCTCATTTTTCTTTTTCTTCTTTTTATTTTTCTTCTATGATAGTCTGTGTATATCGTACATCATTTAATTAATTTCTTTCTAAATAATTAATTTACCACTTTATTTTTATTTTAATTATTAATTGTTTTAATTTTAGATCAAACAATTAAGTCTATTTTTTTTGTGTATTAATTAAAATAAATTTTTTAAAGCTTGTGTGTTTAGTTTAAACACAGTAATTCCCCTATGATGACATAGTTTATCCGGGTATCGCTGACTGACTACTAAGTAATCCGATCAGCCCCAGTAGCGAAAATATGCACCGTGTCTCGTAAAGTAGACAATATCATAAAATAATGATAGTCAGATTTAGATGTAATACCTCATGTTTTTCTATAACGAAAAAAATATAAAACTATTGATCTAATATTGATAACTCCATCCAAACGCAGACAGATTTGAATAATTGTATTTCCTAAATGGAATATCAGTCTCTATCTCTACTCGTATATTTAGCTGTAATAGTAATAGTAATAATGTATCACCTTTAATTTATTATTTTAATGACTTTGAATTTAAAACGCCGATTGTTCAGGATTCACCTAGCTAAAGATTGATTGTCGAGGACGACAATTAAACTTAGTAAGGGGGAAGTCTAGGAGTGACTGGCCTATATTAGTACATTGAAAGATTTATCAATTCATTTTGTGTTTTGTAGTTCATTTGTATTATTTATTTTATTTCGTAATTATATTTATTTATTATTTGACTGTTTATATTCATTTTCATATTCATATTCATATATTTTTATATCTAAAATTCTTAAAAATAAGCCGAAACCAAATGGATGTTTAATTAAAATTTCTTCATTCTCTAGATGGAAAACGATTACATCTTCAATGGATAGGTAACTCGAACCACTTTTAAGTATCCATTTAAATAAAATCATGAGTAATAGGGTTGTGTCCGTTTTTAAAGTATGTATGCACTACTCTAGGATCAGTTGCGTCCGAGTATTTTATTCTTTATTCGAACCCGTGTACGCCTCCAAGGAAAACCTAGGCTCATAGGATTTCTATCAATATTACTTTGGTTCTATCTTTAATCAATTCTGTGGATAACCGGGTGATTTTTGGGGGTATCCATTGTAATTGTAGTAATTCTCACGGTTATGCTCGCTCGATAGGTTACTAAAAAGAGAGACTAATGGTCCTCGGTAACCATGAATAATTTTTTAAATTCTAATCTTTTTATTCCTTAAAAGAAGGTTTTTCCAATCTCTTCGTTTCTTTTCTTGTTTTACTCGTGAAGATTTTATTTCTTCTCTTGAGTCGCGATTATCTCTACTTATGTGGAATTAAAAAAAAAAAAAGGAAACAAATATAATACATCAAATTGAAACCTAAAGGAAAATAATAATCCTCACCTCTAATCTTGTAAGCGATACGGCTTTATCTAATTCTTTGCTAGGTTCATGAACTTTTCTAGAAGACGTCATGTTCAATGCATCCTTTATTTTTCCTTTTAATCGTACAACAGTAGACCCGTTGATTAGGAGGATTGTCCCTAACTTGACGGCGTAAATTCTATTCCTCGGAATTGTTTAGCGATTTTTGCTAGATAATTCTTGAATTCTTAATACCCTCCTAATAGCTTGCCGTTCTCATAGAACTGTAAAAGGGCGTTTCGTTTCTTTCTTTTGTCTAAGTTCCGCTAATAAATAATGCTATTAGGACTAGGGATTCGAACTCTCGCTCCCTAATTTTGTTTGTTTTTGCTAAGGCAGCGGTGTGTATTAGTAGTGAAACGATTGACACGGACAAAGAATTGTCAGTCAGACGCGTTATTTTATGTTTGTTAGTGTTATAATGTTCAATTTCAATTATTAAATTCCTCTAGCAATAAAAATCATTTTTATTTTTATAAATCATGTACGATATACTACCGTTGAAAATGTTATATTCAATCTTTATAGACCTGAACGCGCTAACATTATCATATTTTCATAGGTATAGGTGCGAAATTTGGGAAGTGACCCTTGCAATCGGAATCTACGTTTAAAACTCAGTTAGGTATTCATTCATTTAGTCTATTTTTACTATTTGGGGGTTTTAGCAAGACTAGGTAACGAATAACGAGGACCAGAAGTAGAAATGCCAGACGACACGAATAACGCTCAAAACCGAGACGGACAAGCCGACCCATCCATGTTGATGATGACGGCTATGGCGAATAGCTTCGCTTTACATAATGCCTCACGGGGCCTGCGCAGCTTTGACGGGCATAATATGCCTTTAAAAGACTTTATACAAGATGTTCGCAATGGAAAAGAATATGTGCCTGCAGGAAGTGAAGGACAGTATGTCAAGGCCGTGCTAACGAAGTTGCGCGGGAATGCTAGAGACTGCACATATGGACATTCATTTGCAAACACTGACAGCCTAGTGAATCATTTGAAGACTAGATTCGCACCAGGCAAGACGTATACTTATTATACAACCAAGATTAATGACATGAGGATGAAGCAGGGAGAGACCGTAGGAGATTTCTACGATAGACTTCACATTCTACTCAGTGGAGCCAAGAATGTTCTAAAGGACGACATCCCAGGAGCAACTGATGCTAACCTGAACGATATGATAAAGCCTTTAGAGTATGCGGCTAAAGACATCTTTATCAGAGGACTACCGGCTGACATATCTGTACAGGTAGATGGGAAAAACTCAGCTACGTTAGCTGACGCGTATAAAGACGCAGTGCGAATGGAAACTCGTATGGAAGCTAAAATATTGCCTGACACTAGATATAAGTTTCACGGACAAATGCCCAAGGTGAATTGGGAACAAACCGAATTTTCAACTGTAAACCAATGGAGGCCAAGGAATCCCAACAACTGGAATAATGGACAACATAAGCATCAAAGTGAAAATTGTGCATCTGAACCCATGGTATATCATAATATGCCACCTGGATCTCAACAGAGACAGGGACGCACAAACTATAATGTACAAAGAACCCATCAACCTCAAGTCAAGCAGTTATCGCAAAACTATAACGCGAATAACTCACCGCAAAGGTTCCATCAAGATCGTTATACTCTTCGACCGCAGTATGACCAACAACAACAGCAGGCATTTTCTCAGGATGCACGTTTATACAACTCTTATGGGTCTGGAGAACAGAGACCTTCTACCAACTATCAGTGACCGCAAGGTTCTGCCCAAGGATATAATGCCTATAGAGCATCCAACCGGATGACTCCCAGACAGGCCTAGATCCAGAACAACATCTTGCTGGAAACCCCCGACTATAGAACCATCTTAAAACATATATATGTGGCTAAACCTGTTTAAAACAACTGAATTTCTATTACAGGCTTGCAACACCGGTATGAAATTCCAAGTTATAATGACTGTAACGTGGATACTGACCTTGTATGCAATTCAGCTAACAGGGTATCCATCTCATAAATGGACACCCTTGCAAACCAATCCTGGTATTTACTATGAAAAGAGTGGCACCTCACGACTCAAGCAAGCAGAATGGAAACTTCTAATACATGTGAACACCGACATAATCGACTCCCAAGTAGACTTAACTAATGCTATAAATCAATCGCTTAGCACTGGCCGTGAGAGACTCGCCAAATTAAAATGCCAACCAAAACTCGCTGACCAGAGAACAACAGCCGTCGACCTTTACAGAGAATGCGTAAAAACTTCTCCAGCGAGGATTGCGAAAACACACTGAACTCGCTCGTGCTATTACAAAAGCAGGACCAAACTCATGATCTTAGAAATCAAGCCAAAGAGCTGTTAACACGATTACATTTTCTAACTAAAGCTAGCACCAGCCAAAAGACTATAAAAGGGTCTATGACACCTCTAAGCATCATTGGCAATATTAGTAGCACCCTTTTTGGGCTGGCCACCGAAGACGAAGTAAAGGAAGTACACCAAAATATTAATAAATTGCTAGATGATAATAAAGAAATCATTAAACTGTCTAACCAAAAAACTCATTTGATAACAGCAAATTTCAAAAACCTCGAGAATATCACCAGTAACCACGCTGACGCACTCAAAAGTTAAAAAAAAAAAAAAAGAAACAAAAAACCCTTCAGACGCTCGAATCGGAGCAGCAACGAGATTCCTATTTGAGAAGCCTCACTGTGCATCATAGCCGTTTACCCATAGCTATCGAGCGAAACCAAGAGATTTTGAAAAAAAAAAAACTAATTGATTTAGTCAAAACTTTAATACAAGGGAAACTACCCGGCGACTTATTGACGCCCCGACTCCTAGCTCAAATAAGCCAGGATATCACTGAACATTCGAGTGACTGGGATTTACCTATGTCTACTAAACACATAACACCAGAAGAGATAGCAAGGATCGCCAAGATAGATGCTGTGTTTGACAACAACCGATTAATAATAGTATTATACCTGCCTATGGTTGAAACAGAACCGTATGTGCTGTATCGCATGTACCCTCTATTGACCGCGCAATCATAGAAAGATCAACATCTTGGTTATGCGAAAATCAAACCAACTCACGCGTTGTTAGCATTAAACGAGAAAAAAAAAATAACAAGCAATATGTAAAATGCGACCATGACTATTTACATGAGTGCACAAACCATCTCTATGGTTTAATTGGTGAAACTCATTGGCCTTTATTAGACGTTCCAACCTCTACAGATTGTGAACTTTTACCATCGACGCAACCTACCGAAAACCACTTTAAACATTGCACTATAGTTTATCTAACTAAGCCCAGCTCTCAACATAGTTACCTGCACAACGAGGCCGCATGGCTGTACTCCTTGGTTGAACTAACAACCGTCAGAGTCACATGCAATCAACAAAAGGACCAGATACTACAACTGAATGGGACTGGTAAATCCAAATACATGACAGTTCTACTGGGCGGACCACTCAAGTGACTCTGGGGATATGACAACTCGCACGAGTGCGGAGTTCTACACCTACCAACCGAAATTACCGCTGGAAATCGCAGACTTACTGACCGGAAATATTCCGAATAACATCCTAAGTCATGAGGAGTTACCTTCAATTTTGCGACCTGAAAACAACAATCGTTGGGATAATCAGAACATGCGATAGATTCCAGCCAAACTCGAAGAAGTTGCGAGACATAAAATTGAAAACAACCACGTCCGACATACCATATATGGGAGTTATGGATTGGGCTTATTGTTGTTCACGGCGTTCACCAGTTTAGCCATAAGGACCATCAAGTGTAAACGTACCTCTGGTACACACCCCTTGAACAGGCCGACGCCATCAATCAAAAGACGAACAACTCAATCTAACACTCCCACTAAACCAACCAAGACCACTGACACGACCAGTACTGGAATGAAACAATACGCTGCACTAGACAGTTGAAAATTGACTTTTGACGTCTCTAGAGACACTGCAGCTGACAAATAACAAGGACCAGACCCTTGGGGAAATCGTACGAGATCTCGAACGACAAGGGCCTGTCAAACAAATAACGACGCTAGAATACGTTAACCATAAGTATACTAGACTCCAAATAAATTTTTTTTTTGATCAGTTTTCTTCAGAAAAACCCACATCTAATGATAAAAATGACTCTACGAA
Source organism: Anastatus disparis (assembly GCA_017163975.1). NCBI lineage: Eukaryota > Metazoa > Arthropoda > Insecta > Hymenoptera > Eupelmidae > Anastatus > Anastatus disparis. The sequence continues at coordinate 4,155,224 of JAFFSR010000277.1, read as the reverse complement.
CATTGACCCTAACCGACTTTTTTGTTTAGTAACAAAAAAATGACACAGTACAGACTTTAGCTTCTGTATTTAGACCTTATGGATTATTAGACTACGTACATGTCACTCGTGGAAAGATGACTGAAAACCGGTACGGATACGTAAGATTCATAAATAAAACTGACGCTCAAACAGCTTTGCTACATACCCGTAGTCAATACGGAGCAAGACAAGCCGAGCCCTTACGACAGAAACGTAAACGGAACGAAACTCATAACAGCTGGACTAGGTGCAGTAATTGTAACCATGACATTACTACACAATATAGACGCACGCATATGCTGTTGTGCCATGACCAACAACCCCACACAAACAGTTCCGAAAGACGGCACGATGACCACATTTACTTTATATGCAACCTGTGTAAGAAACCAATTACAGGTAACTACGCATTGCATAGTAAAGACTGCGTTCACACGCAAGACATACCTATACTACCGGAGACCACCTTTAACCAGGTGTCCGATGCGACTGAGTTACAACCTAACTCATTGACATGGGCAGACGTGGCTACCAATAATGCGGCCCCGCCCATTGCTTCTATACCTTGCGACAATGCTAAAAAGCATTCTTTTTCCTTGACGGAGTATAAAATGCTCCAACAGGCAATACGCCTCATCCTCAATCCTGCAGAACCTAAACCGCTTGCTTTATATGTAGAAAACCTAGAACTTGACTAACAATTTAAATAAATTTTTTTTTATTATTTTTACTATTGCTAATTAACATATAAATAGCATTTAATTAACCAGTGCATGCGACTAACTCGACAAACCACCATAACAACATTTTAATACACTTTTGTTTTAGGTAATGAAACGAGAAGCAAACTCCGACAACTGCCAGTATAAATTGCTGGCATATACCAACATCAACCGCCCAAGGTATGACCAGGTTCGACCAATGTGTATATCTACGTTATGGGGCAGCGATAAAAACAAAAATCAACCCATCTACAGGGGGAGCAAACGGAAGAGGACCCCGCTCCTCCTGTGAAGACGGTACATCACCATCTCAAGACGCCAACAGAAGATAAAAAAAAAAAAAAAAAAAAAAAAAAAAAAAAAATTCTCCTCTTCAAACAAACACTTAAAATACAATGTTTCAAATCTTGATAAAATTTTTTTTAGTTCAGTTTATAATCTTTCTTTCTTTGCGTAAAATTACCGTAAAATCATTTCCTTTTGCTCTTAAGTTTAAAGATGTTGCAAACGTTAAAGAAATTCTTAGTTTTAACTTATTCACCTACTGCACTTAGATTATATTTCTATTCAAATCAATAATTGTAAAGCGGAATCCCTATCCCTTCCTAAATGTTTAAAATTTTACCAAGCCAACCCACCTTATGATATAAGCTGTCATCAACCATTTCTTCCATCCGCTATTTTGTTTTTCTTAATCCATATAATTATTATGTATATTTAACTTTGTGATGCAGGTTTTCTTGGAATCCCATGCCTGCTCCTGCGTGACCTTCTACTACCGGGGACGGCAGTTTTTTTTAGTAAGGGGGGGTGTTAAGTGACACCATTCTCGCCTCCTAATTTTCTTTATTTGTCTATTAACTCTTAAAATTATTCTTTTAATTTATTACAATGATGAGGAGAAATGGGTCTTAAAAGCATCAAGGCCAATTTCTTTTCACGCTGTTATCAATTTTCCAAGAAGCCAAGCTCGATCGTTGACGGGAGCCTTTGCTTCGTCTCCACTCTTTCTCTACTTCGTTGAGTTGAAGTGGGGACTTAGCGTCGGTTCCCATGCATAAGACGGGTAAGAGCAACGGAGAGAGAGAACTACCTTTCTCTGTCTTCGCGCTCTCCCCCACAACAATTAAAAACGTTTGAAGCTGGCTTGACGAAAGATTGTCAAGCGAAGAAAAATTTTCTAGAGAGAGACGCGCGCGACCAGGCCTAAGGGCAGTACGTGTAGGCTGCAGCCCGCGAGGCTGCAGCTGCAACTTCAAATTTCCACCTTGTCACTGTGTAGCTTTTAATTAAAAAAAATTAACGACACAAATTCCGTGGACAACGACCCGAGTTGTCATACACGTGGATTGAAGTGCACCGGTGGTGTAGATATACCGACAAATAAGAAAAAGGGAAGCAGATAATCAGAGGCCAATGCAGCCAGAGCAGGCATGGGAGACCAGGAGAGCCGGCAATGCTGCTCCGCCGGCCACCCTTGTCATCAGCAGATAAGTTATTTTTAAAATTATTATAATAAATAATTTTATACAATATTGCATAGATAATAAAAGGAAATCAGCGCACCTTGCGTTAGAAAATTTTCGCGGGTTGACAATAAATTATTTGCAAAGATTTTTAGAATGTACTTTTGATGAATTCATATAAGTGAAAAATTTTATTTAAGTATGTAACTTTATTAGAGATATATTGTGGGAGTTTTGCAAGTAATTGTTACTCAAGTGGATTTATTAAACTAATAAAGAACGTCCGACATATTTCAATTTTATATCACTGACCTTTATTATAAGAACGACGTAAGCTGTTATGATTCGGAGCTCGGAGATAGGATTATATAGTTAGGGGCCGTCGATAAAATTAAATAATTTTCTTTTTTTAAGTTATCTAAAAAAATATTTTTTTAATGTACTTCATAACAATTAATAAATATGCCACAGAAATAAGTTGCTTGGACAGACATTGAACAGAATTAGACGTTAAAGTAATAATTATTTTAAAAACTACATATTTTTATGAAAATTCAAATGAATAGAAAAACAAATCAATCCTTTTCATAATAACACTCATAACTGATTTTTATAAGGTATACTTTAATTTTGAGTAAAATTTGGTACGATTAGGTATTTTCATATAAATTATGTGTCCGTACTTTAGTGTATAAATCATGTATATTAGGCAGTTAATTGCATACGAAAATCGAGTTTAGCACGTTCAATTAAAAAATCTTAAATTTAAATAAAAACGTCTGAAGTAAGTAATTTTTACATGAGTATCCTCCGTTATTGGAATTAAGTAATTATTTTTAGTACTTAGAAACGGTGTAAAAATAAAATGTACCTTGTCTTTTAAGATAACATAATGCCCGTCAAATATATGTATTTAAACATTAAGCTGAGTTCCGCGCATTGAATTGAAAAAAAACAAAAATAATATGTAATTATTATGCGCATCACATTAGAGGAAGAAAATAAAAACTTTTCGTATTCTATTCTTTGAAAATTTATTTATATCATATGATTAGAAAAACCTTTGTGACTCAATCCTTCCTTTAACTTAGAGTTATTATTGTGATCGGAGTGTTTATTTTATGACATTTTCGTATAGATCAGGCCGAATATACTCCTTAGATAAAAGCTCTCAACTCCGGAAGGTGAAAATAAAATTAAATGTATGAAGGACGGGGTTTTCGTGAGAGATACAACTCTTTAGAAAAACCCGTCCTAACATTATAGAATGCAAAGTAACATTCCATGAACCAATAAATGAATTTTATCTAAATCAAAATTACGAAATATATTCAAGATATTTATTGAACATTGCACACATAAAAAAAAAAATATTATGATATATTTTTTTAAATTTATTAATTATTTAAATTATAAATTTAATATTTTTATGAAATGTTTAATATTTTATTAAGATTAAATTTTATGAAAAAAATTTTGATATATTTCTAAAATGTAAACTTGAGTAAAAAGGTATCAAACAGGAATTAAAACAAAATAATCCTTTAAATCTCAAATATCTTAAATATGCATTTAAATATATCAAACATTATGTTAAATTAATATAATAAAATAATTAAAAAATTTTTATTTTTTAATATTTAATGTAATATTTACATAAAATATTAAACATTATATAAAATTATTAATAATAGATATAGATAATTAATAATTGAATAATTAATAATTCAAAAGATTTTGATATATTTATAAAATGTAAGATTAAGAAAAAAGATATGAAGCAGGAATTATAACAAAATAATCCTATAAATCTTCAAAATCTTAAGTATACATTTAAATATATCAAATAATAATATTTAAAAATTTTACTAAAAAATTTATGATTTCACAATGATAAAAATCTAAAAGATTTAAAATGTAAGGTGGTGTAAAAACCAGCTTAATCTATATGTTATGAATAATGATTAAAATTTATTAATAATTTTTTTCAGATATTTTACATAAATAATTATTTTTTTTTTTCATGTTTCTATTTTAATAATAAAAATTTAATAGAAAATGTACAAATATATAATATTATTTATAATATAAAAATATATTATAATAAAAAATTTTTTATATAAAACAATGCATAAGTGCTACTTTTTATATTGATATGATAACCATAATGGGGGTTGTTGAGTGGAACGAGCAGGGGGTACCCCCTAGTATATATATATATATATATATATATATATATATATATATATATATAGAGCATTTGGATCAAAGCCGATGTATTATTAATGTGTATATATATATATATATATATATATATATATATATATATATATCTATACACATAAATATATGTATTGCATCATATGGATGCGTTCACAGACTTTTCATTGTTTTGCTTATGAAATTACATTCGCATACAAATGGCTGTGTTGAACACGCTTTTTGAAGTTGCGCACCAGTAATGCTTAGTATATTGCTGTGTCCGAAAATCTACTGCACATACTGGGGGTTTCTTTATAGATAAGCTGTATCGACCAATCAGAAAGCTTCTTTAGAGCTATTTAACGCGTGATAAATTTTTTAACACGGCGTGCGCAACCCCGAGTAGCATTTGGAACAAAGCCGATGTATAAGAAGAGTACGAAAAAAAGATACTCTTGTGTCTTTTGTGTCAGACGATTGTGAGGACTTTGATAATAACGGATTTTACTTCGTTAAAAATAATCACCGTCAACTTCACTGTAATCCTTTGAGTCGCAAAGGCGAATATTCGAGAGCCAACATTTTATTTCTTGCAGGTAAGATAAAAATATTTCAACTTTTACTATGAATTATATAAATTGAAATTATTTTCATTATTTAAATAAGATTAAAAGTATTATTTCTAGATAAATTAAAAGTATTATTTTCATTGTTAAAATATGTTAGAATAAATTGCTCCGTTTTTAATAAAATTTATTATAATTGAAAATAGACTAAAAAATAAATGAGAAAAATTTTTTTCAATCAACTTATCATTTCTTAATGGAAAAAATAGTATTTATTATTTAATCTATTTTGAATATATATTCCAACCATATAAATTTTCATTATCATAGACAATCTTAGACTTCTATTTATATACCTAAGTCAAGTAGCGGTTGTTACTTGAACCTAATTCTGTCTTTGTCGCTCCATGATGAGAATAAATGATAGATGATAAAACCGTTACTTGAGATCTAATAGCTACACTGGAAAAAAAATTTCTTTGTAACGAAAAAAATTTTATCGTATCGAATAGATTCTTTCTGCACTGAAAGAACTTTTTGTATGCTGTATGCCAAAGCGTGAGGGCGCAGTATACTACAAGTTTACGGGAGACAGAAAAACAAATGTCTGCGTTTTAAAAGCCAACCGATATCAGCCAGCCATGCGCGCGCAACTCATAAGTAACTTTTGGCATTCAAAACGCCAACATAATTATTGCTGTTCGCCGCTGAGTATGAGCGGACTGTATACCTCCCCTCTTGGTTGGCAGTTCGCTGAGACATCTATCCGTGTGGTTATAGGTGAAATACTTTTTATATCAATATCATTTATTCCGTCAGTGAAAATAACATTTTTAAATATCAATGAAATATTGCTCAACATACATAAGACATTTCTTAAACTTAAAAATATCTCATACTGGAAGTTATTAATTTTATTTTAAATTAATATTTCGTGATAAAAATAAAATTTTTTTCCTCCAATAAAATATTTTTACGCATATAAAAAATATTTCGAATCAATTAATTTCTTCGTACCAAATATTGGCCAAGGGGAATTTTTAATTGGTTTCTCCTGGTCTTCTAGTTCTATTTCGCAGAGAAAAATTCAGAAAAATTTTTCCAAAATTTTCCTGGGGATTAAACCCCGGTCTACTACAGCATGAGCCAAGGGTTTGTAAATATAAAAACAATAAATATTGCACAAAAATTATAAATATATATGTAAATGTTAATATTGCACAATTAATTTCACAGTCAGTCACTAAATCTAATAATACTGAATAAGTAAGTCACAAACTAAAATAAATAAAAGTGATATCACAAAGTAATCATAAAATACACACAATATAAATAAAAATAATCATATAAATAAAAATCAGTCATACAATATCTATCAGTCAAAATATTAAAATTTAAAAGAATTAAATTAAATACATAAAAAAATAAAGTAACAAGCGTACGCAATAGCATGAAACGCAGTCAAGAATAAAATCAAATAAAAACTCTCACTTGCCAACCATTCAGCCAACACTCATACAACAAATACACTCACGCCTTAAGCCTATATAGAGGACGTTACAAAAATAAATTAAATAAATTAATATAAATTGACATAAATTAATAGTAAAAAGTATTAATCTAGGTCGAGCAAGTACCCTCTCACCGCTGATTTGAACCTACTGAAAGATGGAAGATGTTTAATCTCAGCAGGCAGGGAGTTCCAAAAATGCGCACCTTGAACTTGAAAGGAATTCCTGCTAACCTCAGTACGCATAAAGGGCACCGCTAGATCCCTGGTTTCTCCCCTAGTAGCCACCCTGGGTACACATCTAGTAAAGAGACCCATTAAATGCTCCGGAGTATTCATAGGTATGGACTTATTTTAAATAAATGTAAATCGGAAGAGTGTAAATATGTTTAAATTTAAAGAACAATCCGAGAAAAATCATACCTATTAAAAATATTGTATGAACTCTTATGTGAAATCTCATATGAAATCGTCTATGAAATCTCATATGTATTCGTTGAATTTTGAAAATAAAATAAATATATGTGAGATCTCACGTTAGATCGCACATATATTTTTTTTATTTTAAAAATTTAACAAATATACATTGGATTTCATATGCGATCTCATAGGCGATTTCATGTGACATCTGATATACAGTCTTGTGTGCGATCTCATATCGACGCCTCCTAATCATAGTTACTTCAGAAGTGCTCGCAACAAAGTATTCAAAAACTCAATAAAGTTTTTCGAATCATAAGCACACAATGTGTCCCGACGCGTCACAAATTCTCCTGAGACCAGCACATAACGGGCAGCATAACCAAAAAGGTAATTTACAAGTTGTATGAAGTAAAACAAAGAGCAAGTGGCAGTATTTAAGTATATAAGAATGTATCTCAACTAGCTCAATTATTAAAAACACAACAAAGAAAATTTAACTATATTTTTACATATTAAAAAGTTAACAAAAGAAGCTAAGAAACAACTTTAAAACAGATAAAGGGAAGCAAGTAAAGAATTGGTTTCATAAAAATATAAAAAACTTTGGAGCAGAATTAACGAAGTAAAAAACAATTTCAGTTTTAAATAAACTACTTGAATTTTCATACGAAAGAAGTTTAGGAGCATGGGGGACGTCCTCAGGGCGGTCAGTGTTTTGGTTTTGAATTTTGCTATCATAGTAATGCACGTGATTTGTTTTACATCCGTAGTGTAGTGTCCCGGTGGTCGGGATTTGCGCGTCGGATCATTCTGTTCGGAGCTTTGTTTGAGCATTTGTGCGGCACTTTAGTGAATCTGATTAGGAGGCGTCGATATGTAATCTCACATAGGATCTCTTATATATTTTATTCAATTTAAAAAATTTGAGAAAGATATTTATTACTTTTTTATTTTTTTCGGCTTGTTCTTTAAATTTTGACAAATTTTAACATTAGCTATATTAATACAATTAATTCAGTTAAAATAAAAAATCCTTTGGAGCTGTTAATTTTTTATAGATTTAGATCGCAAATTAGACATCAAAGTTGCCAAAACTAACCTCAAAATACTATAAATTGAAAACTTGTATATAACTTTTCAAATATAAGATTTCGGTAGATTTCTTTAGTTGTCCGCACTTAAGTTGAATCCTACTACTTTTTTTCTTGAAGTGAAAAACCTGATTAAATTCTCCATTTACTCATGAAGTTGGATAACAAATATTATCACAAGGAGGAGCTTCATTATGCCCTCAATGTATTTAATTACATTAATATTATAAATATGTATTCAAATACAGAACATCATCATATTCGATAAATTTAGTGTAGCCACAAGACCCAATGCATCTTGCCCGGGGTTAGTATTCCTTATTTTAGCCACTTCATTTAATTTGAATTGTATTTCATGGCGTCACTTTCCACTTCGGATCAGCTTTCGACTAACTTTACCGATCGAAAATAGCTAAAAAATATATTTTGTTTTTATTTATTTTTTTTGGCTTATTCTTTGAGTTTGGACAAATTTACGCGCTTTCGCTTCTCATTTGTTAAAATAAATAGATATTTACAAGTGAAAAAATTTTGATATATATTTTTATCAAAAATAAACGAAATTACTTATTTAGCTACTTTCGATGGGTAAAAAAGGTCTATACCTCATCTTCAAGAGTAAGCTGGAGCAAATGTGGTTACCGACCGAAAGGTAAAAATGTTATTTAATCATAAATTAAATAATTATACTGTTTTCAAAAGAAATTGTTATCGAGTGCAATTTTTTATACATACATGATTGTATAATAGATGTTTTTTTCATAATATTCATCATATTTTAAACAAAAAGTAAGTAACCGTACTTACAGTTTAATAAATAGTTTTAGTATAGAATTTTTTAATTTTTAAATTTTCCTTTAATTATTTTGGTGAGTGCAATAGAGAAATAAATTATGTGAATGTATTTGAAATTTTAATGCATTCCATTACGTTTAGTAGGAGAAAATTATACAACGGATGTTTACTTCTCGGTCGGTATCGAATCTGCTCCGACCTGCTCTTGACGAATAGCATAATAATAAGATCAATTTATCATCTTACTTCTAATGTTTGGACTTAAATTGCATGTAAATATAATTCTTACTATGAAAACTATGTGAAGAGTCTGTATGAATATGATTATATATCATGGTTTAAAATTATATTCGAGCACGATTTTGAAATTTTTCAGATTACGGTAGATTCACAACTGAATCATGAAAAGAAGCAATAAGATTGCGATAATACTTTAAAATAAAAGTAAAATCAATAATTCTTGAGTCAGAAAAACCTATATTATTTAAATCTGTAAGACGCTATTGTAAATGATATGTAAAAATAATTTATCAGTATGATAAAAAAAAGATAATAAGTACTAAGTCACTGTCAGTTCATTGAAGGTAGTTTGTCATAATGTTCTAAGACATAAATGAAGCTGCAACTATTTTTACGGCGACATGCAAATTGTGTAACAATTGGTAAGACGTGTTATGCCGTAAATCTGAACCAGATGCATAGTGCGTCATAGAACGACACTACCTATTGATTAGAAAAACTGTCATTAATCAGTGAACTGACCCCGAGCCTCGTATACATGATTTCGTCTGTGATATGAAATAAGTATCTCAATTTTTGAATAAACAAATTCTGTACAAACCTTTGTATACGAACGGCATCGCTCGGGATCTCACTGAAAAGTGATGGCCTTCTCGAGTGTAAAAGGCGATATGCATAATTGTAGTGACTAGTATTTTAACTATTACTTGTAAATATTGTCTAAATATTCGTAAAAAATTTGTTTGTTCTTATTATTATTTAATCGCCAAGTATAATTACACTCGAATATAGTTTAAAACCATAATCCATAATAGCATGCTTTAGATAACGATTGTTTTGTAGATGTAGAGTGGAATCATTTAATCGTAATTTTAATAATATATATAATATATAAATAAATTGAATTATAGACCAAAATTCAGATTTTAGATTTGTTGACATTAATTACAACTATAAGTGTAGGAAAAAATCAAATTTTTTTGCACATGAGATCTCACGTGATATCTCATGTCCAGAAAAATTTTATTTCAGTTCACACGAGATCTCATATGAGATCTCATGTGAGATCTTATGTGAGATCGGGTATCGGGAAAAATTATACTTCTCGCACATGAGATCTCACATGAGATCTCACGTGAGATCGGGCATCAGGAAAAATAAAATTTTGCGGCACATGAGATCTTACGTGAGATCTCATATGAGTTCTCATATGAGATCTCATTTCATTTTCAATCGTGAGATCTCATGTCATTTTTTTCAGTAGGGGGTAATTTTTTATGTGTAAAAATGAATGTTTTATAGAAATATCTACTGTGCCGTTCGTGGCACATTTACAAAATACATCAAAAATAGAGTTACAGGATGGCACAAAAGATTTGAACCTAGTTTAAATAATGTGCATTATGCGGTAACCTTAGGAACAGCTGTAATAATACCTGTTACTAGGATTAAAAGATGTGTGGATATCCCCATGTACCATGATGATTATTTAGATAAATTTTCAAATCAATTCATTCATTAGCTTTTAAGATATTTGGATTCCTGTACAAAATTGAAAAATTTTATTAAATAATTTTGGAATCCAAAATTTTCAATAATTAATGAATGAATTTATTTAAAAATTTAACCGAATAATCTTCATAGTACATACTACAAGCTAAAGCATTTTTTTATTGAAAATTTTGCAATAAAATGTAAAGATAGTGAATATTTATGAGTACAGGTGTAGTGTCCATTTTACATCCCCTTAAAGAAATTTCTTTTAATACTTTTTCTCTATGATTTATAGGAATAGGATATGGTTTTGTATAAAAATGCGATTCGTTAATTTTATTTCATGTTTGTATGATTTTCATAAACTCTGGGCTTTACGGAACACCATGCTATATTTTTTGAGTAAGATTTTTAGGTTATTTTTTTGATCGTGTATTATATTTTTACACTTATTTATTATTTTTTCTATCCCATGATTTGTGAGGATTGAAGTATTATAATAGTTTTCAGGATTCCAAATTTTTAAATTCTCGTCTTCTCATACATAATTGTATGATTTATGGTCCATTTCGCCATCATACGTTTTTATAGTTTGCATAGATGCATATGCTTTTGAATCAGTTCCGATGTCATTATATGAAATATTTATATCTTTCTTATTTATATTCATCGTGATTTCTTTCAACATAGTGTTTATAATCTTATGTAACATTCTTTGTGTATCGTATACTATAATACAATCTTTTATTAGTTTCGGAATTATTAGATATATAATACTAATTATTTCATTATTAAAGTTCGTTTTCAGCATGAGTTGTTTCTTTACTCTTGATGTTTTTAAACCAGTAGTTGCCTTAATATATTTACCTGAGATAGGTAAAATTGGACAATTTTTTTGTTTATCGTAATTTGAAAAATAAAACTCTTCTGATATACATGTTATCTCGCTACCTATATCTAGTGATGCTTTCGTGTGTATATTATTTAATTATATATTAATTTCAGGACGGCCTATAATTTTATTTTTTGCATTTTCTATTTGTGACTCATTTTTCAGTTCATCTTTGATGTCATCACTAATAGACATAACTAATTTTGGAGAATTTTCTTCAGTTGCTACCTCACCCCTTGATGTTGTAAATATTTCAGGTGCAACTTTTATGGGTTTTTCTGTTTATTATCATTTTTGTTTTCTTCAAAATTTATATTTAATACATCAATTGACTCCTATCCTTTTTTTAATGTCTCATTGTCAATTAGTGATTTTATCCTTTCTTGTTGAAATCTTTCTTTATAATTTCTATTTATTATTCTTGCTGCGTTTATATTTTGGTTTTGATAGGATTTCTTGTATTCGTTTCTCTGGATATTCATCCCAGATTTATTCTATGATGAATCATCTACTTCTTTATTTGTATACTCTTGTCTTTGGTCTTTATTTTCAACTTGTTTAAAGTTGTTATAGTTACTTGTATTATTTCTATTTATTTCATTGTTACTAAATCTGTCACCTTGTGTATTATTTTAATTTGATTATTATGATGTATTATTTTGGTTTGATTATTATGATGTTTTATTTTGCATTTTCTTTTCTTGAACTTCGTCGTCATTGTCATAATCAGACAAAATTTCAAATAACGTATTTTTATCTTCATTTTCTGAAAATTTAATAGCTTCCTCCTGAAAATGATTGCGGAATTTATGCAATATTTTGCGTCACTTTTTATATCACTTTTCGTGTCGCTTTATCGGGCCAAAAGTGACGCAACTTTTTGCGCAACTAATTTCGCAACTTTTCCAAAAATATAATATTAAATAAATTATAAATTTTTTTTTAATTTAATTTTACATAATTTAAAAGATGTTAAAATACAGAATTAAAAATATTTAGAGCATGATTTAATTGTCCACGTTTAAAGAATTAATTTGGAAAAAATCTCTGAAATAAATTCAAAATTCTTCATCTGAATTATTAAAAGAGTGTAAATAAAATGAAAACATTATTGAAAATTAAGAAGTTGAATTTTTTATGATAGAATATGTATGTGTGTAGGTGTGTATGTGTGTGTATTTGTATACATGTGCATGTATATATCGACGGTGGCTACGAAAACAATCACAGCTGTGTAATTCACTATGAATAAAAACACATCTCCAAAAGTGTGGCAAAAAAAACACCCCTTGAAAACACGGTGAAAATTTTCAAGGGTTTTTTTTTTTTCGCTGCACTCTTGAAGATGTTGTTTTTTTCGCCGCGTTTTTGAAGATGTGTTTTTTTCGTAGTCAATTACACAGCTGTGATTGTTTTCGCAGCCACCATCGATGTATACATGCACATGTATACAAATAAATACACATACTCGCCTACACACATACACATTCTATCATGAGAAATTGAATTTTTTAATTTTTAATAATGTTTTTATTTTATTAACGCTCCTCTAATAATTTAGATGAAGAATTTTCAACTTATTTCAAAAATTTTTTCCTAATTAATCCTTTAAACGTAGACAATTAAATCATGCTCTAAATATTATTGATTCTGTATTTTAACATCTTTTAAATTATGTAAAATAAAATTTAAAAAAAAATATTTATAATTTATTATATATTATATTTTTGGAAAAGTTGCGCAAAAATTTGCGTCTTTTTTGGCCCGATAAAGCGACGCGAAAAATGATATAAAAAGTGACGCAAAAAATTGCATCATATGTTCCGTGATCATTTTCAGGAGGGCTTGTCTTACATTGCTACCGAGATGTCTGCTAATCTTTATGGTCAATTCTTCTTCTGAATAATTCAGTTGTAACTCTTTGGCAAATCCAAATACTTGTGTTGCATATGTCATACGATTTACGATTTTCATAAAATTGTCTAAATTCTACTTTCCTTCTGCTTCTTCTTTGTATTTCTTCATTCCAGTAACAATCTAAAAATAGGTTTTTAAAACCTTCAAACGCTTTTACGTCGACCTGGTACTCATACCACCATTTATTTGCTTCTTTTTGTAATACTGTTTGTAGTAATTTTAGTGTCGCAATTTCGTTCAAATTCTTCAATAATATATACTTTCCCAATTCATTTAGGATTTTCATTGGTCTTTCTATTTCTATCTTTGATAATTTGGTAGAAGTATTTTTATCCTGCTTTGGACGCTTTGATTGCTTGGTATTTCTATTTTATTCTATTCTACTATGTTTTTCAGTTCATTTATTTTTTTTATCCTGTTCTTGCGTCGTTTTATCAATACTGTGTGTTAAATTATTTTGAATTTGTTCCATTAGATCTTAATTTTTTAAATTATTTTTAATGTCATCTATTTCCCCTCTCGGATGTATATTCTTGTTTCTTAATTTATCATTTTCTGTTTTATATTCTTCTACAGATTTTATTATGTTATTATAATCATATGTTAATTTTCTTAGCCTATCTGTTAACACGTTTATTTAGTATTTTAAACTTTAAGTTTCTGCGTGAACTATTGTTAACCGTTAGAACTGTGTTTATTAATTTGTAAAGTTTAATTTATTAAACTTTATTTAATTAAACTTGATTTATCAATTTTAGAAATTTTTAAATATTATTATAACTTATTTTTGTAATTTAGGACGTTGGTTCTTTAGGATAGGTATCCAAGAATAAAAGAATATTTATTTATATATATGTGTTGAATTGAACTTATCTTTATTTCTCCTTCTTAACCTTTAGTACAATAATTTTAGGCGAAGCGTAGCCTTAGACGGTAAGTATGAAATTAAGCTGGCGAACTAAAGACTCTTGGGTTTTTATACTATGGGTAAAAGACAGTTGCATTCTTTCGTATGTATTATATTATTGATACTTTTATAATTTCGAGGAAAAGATTGATTGAATTTTGCATGTGATGCAGTTTAGAGTTCGATCGCCTCTTGTGCGTCGCATTCTTGTGTGTCGCATTCTCGCGAATGTATAAAGTTATTTTTTGCTATCGCAGTCTCAAGGTAGAAGACTTGACATATGATGCGTAATGAGTTCAATCACCCTTGAGTGAAATGTGCAAGATGAATATAAGTATAAATGTGTTATGAATGTTTGTCTTTGTTTACACGCCCTTCCTTAAAATTTTTCGTCCCGAAAAATTATAGTAAATCGTCATATGATGGAGTAATCAGGTGAGTTTTGGGTGTATAAGAAGAGGATACTGTAGGTTGTATTGAGGAAACGTTTGCAGCGGTGGTAATGTTGGCACAATGGTTGTAAGTTACTGTAGGTTCGAGTCGTTTAGTGTGACAGCAACAAAAATTATTTAATCTTGCCCAAAGATAAGAACTGATTATTATTATTACTTTGTGTATGTTTAACTTATACCCGATAAAGGCAGCAATCATAGAGAGAGCTACGTATCTCGAATAATGAAGATAGTCTATCGTAGTTGAAATAAAAGAATGATTTCGTCTTTGTATTGTCATGTTCCGAAAATGCCGATAAAGGAAAGGTTATATTTAAGTTGTCTTCATATGGTTCACTGAGTGTTAAGTTTAAAAGTGTAGTTGTATATGTAGTAGAGTCATGTGACGTATGTAAATAATACGCAGTGTTTGATATAAAACATTTATCATCAAGCTTTACAATACTAGCTTGTGATATTGTTATGTCTTTCTTATAATTTTTACAAAATACACTGAATAACATTTCTTTTATAGGTACAATATAAAATTTATCATTTTCTATACGTTTTACAAAATCATAAGTTAAAGAGAAATAATGCTCTTTAAATTTGCTTGTGTCATTTAATAATATTCTATCGCAAGTGGATAATGAGTCTATTAGCCTAGGTAAAATTTGCAGTTTACATATTTTTGTATTGCCAAGTTGATTACAATCATTTATACTCGATAAGGTCGTATATTTTGATATATCATACGTTGTTAATACATATTGGTTAGTTACATCTAATATTGCTGTGTTTCCAAAACGTCTTTCAATAGGTAAAGGTTCAAACTTAAGGATTTTGTACGGATCATTGTGGATAATGGGATATTTAGTAACTATTACGAGTCCGTCTGTTTTAATGTAGGATGTGAATGTCATAACTTGTAATATTGAGAAATAATTTTTGATTGTTGGTGCTATTAACATGTCATCGTATTGCTGTTTTTTATATAAGCTTTGTAGACCATTTATTAGAATTTCAGGTTTTAATAATGCAGGTGATAATATTCCGTTTCTTGCTATATTTATAGAATTGAATAAATCCGTTATATAAGCTTCATATTCTTCTAGCGATGCATCAATTTCTTGCAAACTAAGTGATACAATTTGGTTGCCTTGATAATTGTTGAGCATTACTGATATTCCAAGACTCCAGTTTATTAATTTATCTTCGTTTTCTTTAAATATATAGAACTCCTTTGTAAATGAATCGAAGGTCTCTTTCATAAACAATGTTTGATTTTTAATTGCTATTAACGAATCTTCTGAATGTTTGTATAGTTTGTCTATCTCTTGATTTATAGAGTCGGCATCATCAGAATTTAAGGTACCAAATAAAAATTTACTTGCTGTTCCTACAAAGTTGAATTATCCTCTCTTCTTTCTGTTGCCTTCTGAGTGTAAGAATGAAGATAATCTTGCGAATAATTCATGTAGTCGTTTTTCTTGATGCATTATAAAATCTTTTGCAGTGCAGCGAACATTATTACATACTTCTTTGATTTTTGTTAATCTATTTTGCATGTCTATTTTATTTTGTATAAGGACTGTAAGATTTATGTAATTAACAATAGTCCAAGTATCTTCGAACACATAAGCAGTTCCGTAATTTTTCTGTAGTATTGGTATATTAGCTGGTGTAATTTCTATATCTGCTTTGCAGTGATGAAACATGTCAATTAGAATGACTGTTAATATTATCATTGTCGCCTTTATCTGTAACAAAGAAGGGATTCGAGATAAGCGTGATCTTATTAAAATGTCGTCTGAGAATTTTTGTTTTAAATAAAAGCTGAACTGTATGACTTTCATTATTGACTGTGAGAATTGTTGCTGGCCCTATAAATCCACGTGATATTCTAAAAGTTACCCTATCCCCTGGTTGTGGGTTGATTCTTGAAGTTTGTCTATTATCTACTATGTTTTTATTAATTTCCTTTTGTCTTTGTATATTTTTTCTTGCTTCTTTTGCTTTCTTTGTATTTTCTTCCAATCACTTATTTAATGAATTTAATTTGTCAGAGTTAAAATTTTCTTTAGGTAGGATTCGTCCAAAGAATAATTCATAAGGTATATATTTTGTTGTAGGATGTATTGTTCTATTATAAGCAGTAATAATTAGGTATAAGCTTTTATTGTTTGAAACTGCTCCAATTATTCTTTTCTTCAAAGTTCCTATAAGTCTTTCTACTATACCATTCAATTGCGGATGTAATGGAGTTGTTGGTATATATTCTATTTTATGTTTTTCTAATAAATTTTGAAACACCCTTGATGTAAACGTAGCTGCATTGTCACTGATTATTTTCTTTGGTGTTCCCCATTTACTCATTAAATCTTCCATAGATTGCGTAGTTTGATTTAGATTTTTCAATTGATAAACTTTAGCATATCTTGAAAGCGCTTCTATAATAAAGAGTAATTTTATTCCTTTTTCTTCGGCATGATCTATATACCATAATTCGTTGATTTCTTTTGGCGCATTAATAATAGTACCTGGAGCTTTGAATCTACTATTGAAATTTCTTTCTGCACAGTATTCGCAAGTATCGATCCAATTTTTAACCTATTCTGCTTTTGTTTCCCAACAATATTTACGAAGTTGAAACATAGTTTTATCATAAGCCCAATGAGCTTCGCTATGGGCTCTTGCTATTAATGTTTTTCTAGTCTTTTCACAATCCACATGAGTCTGTGCTAGACTCTTAATTCGTATTCTTCTCGAAGGACGAGCAAGTTTTGATAATAAATTTTGAGCCGAAACGTCGTCAAAATTTCTTAATTCTATAATTTCTCCTTTATAATTAGGGTAATGACTACGTAAATAATTTATTGGTGATCGTATTAATTCTTCATTTGGAGTTAGTATAATGTCTCCTTTACATTCTTGTTTTATTTCTATCTTTCCATATTTAGCTTCCTTTTCTGTCCGAAAATATACAAGTGTAATTTCCTTTATACCGCTTTTGGCAGCTATGGCCTTTAAATGATCTGTAGCATCGAAGAATTTTTTTCTGTTAAAACCTCTGAGCTCCAATATTTGTCCCTCTGTGTATTTAGACAATATTTCCTTTAAAACTTGTTTTATGTCCTGATCATCAGTATTGTTGTATATTATGTTACCTTCTATAGCATTAACGTACTTTAATCGTGGGTTTTCTCTTTTTGCTACAAATGCTTGGCTAAGAGCATCGGCATTAGTATTTAATTTACCCTTTTTATGTTCTACTATAGGTTGAAAATCTGTAATTTTTAATAAAAGTTTAAAAATTCTAGATCCGATTTCTGGTGATTTTGATTTGATGAGACCTGCTAATGGTGCATGATCTGTTATTAAAATGACAGGTTTCCCATATAAAAAATGTCTAAAATGACGCATTGCCCATACTGCTGCTAATAATTCCTTTTCGGTAGTCGAATAATTTTTTTCAACTTGATTGAGTGTTCTTGAAGCGTAGGCGCAAGCTAAATCTTTTCTTTTCTTGTAATCACCTTGACTAAGAATTGCACCAAGTCCTTCATTACTCGCATCTGTTGTCAGTATGAACATCTCTTCTAGATTAGGGTATTTTAATATCGGTGATGATGTTAATTTTTGCTTTAATATTTCAAAAGCATTTTTACATTCATCGTCGAATTTAAACGTGACATTTTTACTCATTAGTTTATTAAGAGGTGCTGTGATTTTACCGTAATTTTTAATAAATTTCCTATAGTATCCGCATAATCCTAGAAATTGTCTGATTTCCTTTTGATTGGAAGGTTGTTTATAATTTCTCATACATTCTAATTTGTTTGGATTAGGATATACTTCTCTTTCTGTGATGAGATGTCCTAAATATTCTAATTCTGGTTTAACATATTCACATTTATCAGGCTGTAACTTTAAGCCTGCAGTTCTAAGACGATCAAATAATATCTGTAAGTTCTTTAGATGCTCTTCAAAGGTTTTTGAGTATACTCTAATGTCATCTAGGTATACGAAACATATAGTGCCTATTAGTCCTTGTAATTTTAAATTCATTATTCTTTGAAATGTAGCAGGTGCGTTTTTAAGGCCCATTGGCATTTGTTTAAATTCCCAATGCCCTTTATGAGTAGAAAATGCAGTACGCTCTCTGTGTTCTGGAAAAACCGGTACTTGATTAAAGCCCGAGGCCAAGTCAAATGCTGAGAAGTATCTCATACCTTCCAATTGGTCAAGGATTTCATTTATTGACGGCAATGGGTAATTGTCTTGAAGTGTGTATTCATTTAATTTCCTGAAATCTATTACAACTCTATATTTTTGTATTCCTGATGCATCCATTTTCTTTGGAACACACCAAACAGGTGATACAAAAGGCGAATTTGACTTTGTTATAATACCTTCATTTTCAAAATTTTCTATTTATCTGTCTATTTCCTTATGTGAAGATAATGGGTGTCGATATAATTCTGAAACAACTGGTTGATTTATTGTTAAATCTATACGATGATACATATTCTTGAGCGATGGTGCATGATCTCCTTATAATTGAAAAATATCATTGTATTCTTTGACTAATGTTTGTATTGCTAATGCCTGTTCTCTCGGCAAATGCGATGTGCGTGTATTATCTATAATAAGTTTATCACGATGATATTTTTCTGTCATGAACGTTTGTTTATTATATACTTGTTTCTGTAAGAAAATTGTTTTATAAACATTTTGTTTTTGTTCTTGAAATTCTTCTATCTCTATTTCAGTATCTATTTCCATTTCCTTTACTGACTCATTAACGATGTTGAGTGTTGTACTTTTAGTTTGTACTGTATATATTGCTGGTGTTATTATATTTTTCGGATCGGTTATTGTGTACTCTCCATCTGGTATATCTATATCTATTTTTATAAGATTGATTCCTTGATTTACATAAACAGGTTTTTCATTGAATGCGAATTGTAAAGGGTTGTCTTGTACATCAAAAATTTTTATATTTGGTTTTTCTGTATCAATCAATGCTCTATAATGTTGTAGCTATCCTCGGCCCAATAATCCATCGGCATCGAGAGGTATTTTATTGCTTGCGACATGAGATATAAAGTCCTTTCCAAAAACATTCAATTTACATTTGCCAAGCATTGTGTGATTTTCGTTAACTATCTGTATTGTTTGTCTCTCTTCTGGTTTTTGTCTTATAGAATTGCAGGTATTAAGATCCAACACTTTGTCTTTAATGAATGTTATGCCTGCTCCTGTGTCCACTAAGAATTTTAATAATTTTCCTCCTGTTCCTGAGGGTCGCATCCAGAGATGCCAGTGCTTTCCATCTGTTGGAAAGATTGTGTCTGGTAATCCTGGTTTTCCCAATAATTCTGACGATCGGGTGGGGTCTTCGACCATGGTGCCGGATCTTCTAAATAAGTTTTGCTTTTTGAGGCATTAAGGCGAAAATTTACTCTTTGTGCATTTTGATGTTTAAAACAATGCTCTTTGTCATGACCGTATTTATTACAGTGGGAGCATGTAGGTTTATCCTCCTTTTTATCTGATCGATAATTTTCTTGTCGATCTTGTGAAAAGCTTCTATCACGTGTGTAATTTTTATCCGGTGTTGAATGTTTCTCACGATTTCTTGAATCATATCAAGAATGACTCCTATCTCTTGAATGATTTTCATATCTATCTCTTCTGGATCTCTCCTCATGTTTATTATAATTTCTATTTCGAAGTTCTTCATCTTCTTTTCAGAGTTTTTCTTCGTATAAAGCTTGTTGATACGCTATCGGTAAAGTGTGTGGTCGATTTTGTTGTACGGCTAAACGTAAGCCTTTTGGATACAATCCTCTTATGAATTTCGAAATCAAGTTTTTATTTTCATAATTCCGGTCATATCTCTAAAATCGTCGTTTAAACCATCTATTGAAATCTGTATTCGACGATTTATGTTATTATATCTTTGTATATAGTCCGCTACCTCTTCATTTGTTCTCTGTCTCATAGAGTTACGCATTTCAGCTAATTGATCGTATTCAAGTTCTAGTTTTCCAAAGTGTGTGTTTAAACATTCTTTGAGTTGCACTGCCGTAGTTACTTAATTTTTTTCAACTACTTCTTGTGCCTTTCCCGTTAGCTTAACTGCTATTACCTTCCGTATAAGCGCTGATATTTCCTGCTCAGAGCTAAGTTGTCGGGAGGCGCGAGTGATTTGATCAATAAATGCGCTCACATCTGTTGATCCATCATATTCCCTTATCTCTGTTAAGAGTTCATGTATTAATAAATGATGTTCTCTCGTTAATTCCGGGAAAACATTTAATCAAGGGTTGTTGTCTCTAACTGCAGGTGGTATACTTGGGATTGGTGGTGGATTTTTATTCTCTGTCATCTGATTATTCAAAATTTGTAATTGTTCTGTCAATAATATTAATTGCTTTTCTAATGCGTCGGCCTTTTCCTTTTGACGTTGCAATTCTTGCACTACATTTTGTTCGTCTTGATCGAATTGCGTTATGTTTTTATTGGATTTAAATTTCTTTAGTAAACTGTCCATCTTACTGGGTTTAAAATTTATTTTTAATTTATAAAGACCGTCTGTAGTGTCGTAGAAATTGTTAGAAACGTCAGAAAGGGAAGTAGGTGATCGTGGGGTATTTTCCGATCTTACACTATCGTTATCGTCTTCACGATAATCACAATACATACGCGGGTGATGTTCCTATGTGTCAACCTCTCAAACGTGTGTGCTCCGGCTTGAGACGTTGTATGTCTTATAAATAACTTATAAATAAAATGAGTGTTACAGAAAGTTAGACACGCCTTTATTTTTCGGCTTGTCCCGCTGTGTGCTTAAAATTATTGTACGACTTACTTGAAGGTTTTTAAGAGATGATGTTTTTGAAGATCTGGTTGGCTGCGTCTCTTTAACCGCTGGCAGTGTAGAAGTCCTCTTTTATTGTATAGATGATCCTCTCTTTATCCCTGGGGACGCAGACGTAGCTTGATGAACCCTTCAACTACTGGTAGTCAACTCCTGAGAGTGTGGGCTATTGTCACCAGATTAAAGATAATTTTTCTTGATTTTTAAAATTCTCTGTTTCCTCCTGAGAGAAGATATCCTGAGATATCAGAGTTTTGTTTAATTGTCTTTTATCACTTGGCTTCTTTTAATTTTTAAACTCCTCCGTTTTCTCCTGAGAAAAAATATTTTAAGAAATCGGAGTTTTATTTAATCACTTTTATCACTTGGCTTCACTATCCTCTTACGCTGCCACCAATTTATGTTAACCGTTAGAACTGTGTTTATTAATTTGTAAAGTTTAATTTATTAAATTTTATTAAATTAAACTTGATTTATTAATTTTAGAAATTTTTAATTATTATTATAACTTATTTTTGTAATTTGGGACGTTGGTTCTTTAGGATAGGTATCCAAGAATAAAAGAATATTTATTTATATATATGTGTTGAATTGAACTTATCTTTATTTCTCCTTCTTAACCTTTAGTACAATAATTTTCGGTGAAGCGTAGCCTTAGACGGTAAGTATGAAATTAAGCTGGCGAGCTAACGACTCTTAGGTTTTTATACTATGGGTAAAAGACAGTTGCATTCTTTCGTATGTATTATATTATTGATACTTTTATAATTTCGAGGAAAAGATTGATTGAATTTTGCATGTGATGCAGTTTAGAGTTCGATCGCCTCTTGTGCGTCGCATTCTTGTGTGTCGCATTCTCGCGAATGTATAACGTTATTGTTTGCTATCGCAGTCTCAAGTTAGAAGACTTGACATATGATGCGTACGGAGTTCAATCACCCTTGAGTGAAATGTGCAAGATGAATATAAGTATAAATGTGTAATGAATGTTTGTCTTTG
This sequence comes from Anastatus disparis, assembly GCA_017163975.1. Classification (NCBI taxonomy): domain Eukaryota; kingdom Metazoa; phylum Arthropoda; class Insecta; order Hymenoptera; family Eupelmidae; genus Anastatus; species Anastatus disparis. Next base: position 4,132,662 of record JAFFSR010000277.1, on the reverse strand, counting down.
TTTACACTATTTTTTTAACATTGAGATTAATGGATTGTTCAAAACTACTTGATGAGTTCATTTCGTCATTCATTTCTTCTTGTTTTTTTAATAATTCTAGTAGTTCACGAGTAACTTCTTGCATCCGTTCCTTTTGTTTTATGGCTGCCTCTTTTTGTGTGTTTTGATCTAAATTTTCTTAAAACTCTTGCATAACGATGTTGGATCTTCTTTTTTTTCTGCCATTTTGTTATTCATTTTTACGCAAGCCTTAAATTTACAAAAGAAATCTCAATTTAATCAATTTTATTTGTTTTTACTTTTCATTTTAATTTACTACGTATGATGCCTTACAGATATTTGTTTTTGTATTTATTTGTTACGGATACCTTGACTGCACGTGTTTTTATCTCGCTCTCAAAGTTTTTCCGTTACGAAAATTTTACAATATGTAAAGGAAAAGAAATAAAATTTTCGATTTTTACTTGTTTAAAGTAACGGTTTTCAAGTAAAAACTTCGACGATGCGTGATTTACACGTTACATTTAAAGCTTTTTCTCTACGTTTTACAAATATTCATTATTTCTGATCATAATTTGCAACGTGAATTGGAATAATACTTTATTTGCGTGAGTTCGCATATACCGGAGGGCTCCAATTGTAATCTACTCCTTATTTCTGAAAAGAAACTTGCATAAATGAAGGAAGAAATAATAAGGGAATGGGTACTTTTATCGAACCCGTTTTTGGTACGGATGTTTTGCTGTACATACTCCGGGGTCCTTCTGTTTTAAGTGTTAGCCATCGGTGTGGTATCCATCTTGATCTTGCTGCAGCCAATTTTCCTTTCCTCGTTAAGATCTGTACGTGATATACTGTAGTTAAAGTGACATTATCCCTCTGACTAGCCTTGATAGCCTCCTTGTATCTGTTGTGTTCTCATACCTTTATGACCATTTGAGTTTCCTCTCCATAGCGTACTGATACGTCTTTATTCTTGATTCTCTGACATGTTCCAATATTGACTCTGGAAATGTTCTGACTTTCCTCACTTCTAATATGTGTTATTTTTCTTTCTCTTTACTTTGAATACAAATCGAATTTCCTGTTCTATTTTTGCTGTCACAGTTTTCTTCGTTTTGTTTCATTTTAATCATTTTAATTTTATTTTTTACAAAATCTATTTTCTGATCTTCCTTTTTTAAAATGTCAATTAAATCACCAGTATAACACAACGATGTCGGTAATGATCTTAACAGGTAGTTTAATTTTTCCTTTTTAAACACTTCAACACCAGCATTTTTTTATTAATTTTTATACATGATTAATTCCAATCATTAATTTCTCTAAGTCACTAAAAAATTCACTTGATTCCATGTAGTCTTTTGATTAAATTTTATCAAGTTTATTCCTTACACAAATTTGCAACACCGTTAATTCTTTTAAGTAAATCTTGTCTAATTCTTGTATGATTTCATAGGCCGTAGTCTCATCATTAATGAATTCGAATTGTTTAGTAAAAGTGTACAGTAAATGTAATTAACTGTCAGCAAATCGTTTTCGGATCAAACAGTTTTTAATACATTATCAGGTTTCGTTTATAATTTAATTGCATCTTCGCATTTTTTAATCTCAAAAATATTGTAATTTTGTTATCAAAGATTGGTAGTATAAATTTCATACTATCGGTCATTTTTCTTTTCACTTCTTTAATTTTGAAATTGTTTTAAACTTTTGCTTTTAGAATTTCAATCTCTTTAAAAATTCTCAAGAACATTTTTCTTATCAAATTTCTATATTTTTTTGCAGTAGGAAATCACCACTTATTATTTGTTTAGTTACACATTCTTTATATAAACTTTCTTCAGTGCTGTCTTTTATCAGATTATTGACCAAGTAACTACTATTTTCACTTATTAGGCAATCTTCTGATACGTTCTTATATTAACACTTGCCGACCGCTTAACATTTCAATTTTTATCAATTTCAATCTTTATCATTTTGATAATTTTAATAATTTTTCACACATCTTTGGGCTTTTTATGATGTATTCTATTCAAATTCATTAGTATTTGAATACTGTCATTATTTTAGTTAAATATATCCATGTATTTTCTGAAGGTCAATATGAATATAAAATAAAACGTGGATTTATCACCCCAAAACAATTTTATTTTTGTTTATTTATTATTTTTTAAAGTTTCCAACCACACTAAAAAATGAATGAAAGTGAAATAAATAATTGATGGAAACTAAATATACTTATTCAAAGTAATAATTTGTGCTACAACATATAAAAAACATCTTGACTCTATGACGGCTCGAACTGAAATACGAGAGTTATGTGAGAGTGAGAAGTAGAGAACAGTATAAGGTGAAGGGAATACTCATATATACATATGTCATATATGTAGCGATACATTCTTGCATTGGTCTATATAGCCTGATATACCACAGATCACGCCCACGTCATATCATTAAATATATTCCTTAGTTGATGTGCTCGAAGAATGAAAATCATAAGGTTACAAAAATCTACAGCAGTTGCGAAATTTGAAAATTTTGGGAAAACAAAAAGTTCACTTGAACGAATAAATCAGAATATGAGTTCATGGTCTACGACTTTTGAATGCATAATGCGACTAAAGTAGTGTATTAATTTTTTTCTCATTATGTTCAGATTAAGCTGACCCTTGGCAGCACCAGCGTACAATAGGATAACAATGTAGAGAAAAGTAGAAGGACACATTCGGACTCTATTTTTTAAAACGCTTTTTTGCTACTGTACAGCGTGCTGCTTCAAATTATTTGTATAAGAGGAGTGAAAAATGTTTAAAATTTTTAAATAAAAGAAGACCAATATATAGATATATTAGCCATTGGAATTAAAGTTAATTGTACGCGACAGATTTGAAGTTGTCTGTACATATTGGTGAAGTCAATATATTAAAAGGCAGTAAGTTTTTTCAATTTATTATTTAGTTTGCTAATTATATTTTCTTAAAAAATACAATCTTTAAGGCCTTATACTTGTATCGTAAGGCTAATTTGTATTCAAATAAATCAATTCTTATTTAGCACCTTAAGAGCAGGCCGGATTCGCTATCCTTATCTAATTGGCATTTTAGTTATTTACTCAAGTTTTAATCGGTGTATCTTTAAATTAAAGGTCGAGTGCAATAGAATTTATTATTATGAACATCTATGCACAAGAAAAAAAATATCTACCGGTTTGTTTTTGAGAAAAGTAAGTAACGCCAAAGTAAAAGTTTATGTTTATAATATTTTCGCGTTACTTACTTTTCTCAAAAACAAACCGATACATATTTTTTTTCTTGTGCATGGATATTCATAATAATAGTATATATTGCGCTCGACCTTTAATTTGTAGATACACCGATTAAAACTTGAGTAAATAACAAACTCAATTCTTACTCGGTCGGTATCAGGTTCTACTCCGGCCTACCGTTAATTGGTAACGTCGTTCTCACTGCTATTGTTTTGTTTGATTATAGTTTTTTGCCTTTCTATATAGAAAAGAACATATTGAAATTCAAGAAAAAATGATTTGATTTATGAACTAATCTTCTTCAAAGTAAATAATAATTTATTCTAAAATTATTAATGTATATTTACACGATAAATGATTTCCTTTGTTGATATTCAAAGTGAATTCATTGAATTCACTTATTTTATTTATGACGTCCAACTAACTGAAGGCTAGTAGGTCGCCCCTTCAATCAACTCTATTGAGTCTTTTTATCGCTTTATTCAAGCTTTGTGAGTATAGGGCGGTTATCCAGACAGATCGATATGCCGTCTGGTGCAGACCCGAATGTGTCAGTGTGTGTATGCGTATATTAGTTTATAAGTTATTAGATTTGTTAGTCCTTTTGGGGTTTTTATGATGATGTTCGTTATTACTGAGAACCAAGTGCCTCAGCGAGTTTTCACCGGGTTAATAGGAAAAGCAAGGATAGGTTGTTGCTCGCCGCAACTCTTTATTAGAGATTTTACAAATTAATATTACAATATCAAGTTATCGAAGGCGTGAGCATGGAGGAATCATCAACGATGATCTTCGATGCTTGGCACTCTCGAACAGCAAAATTGATTGCGCAATTTTAATGAAAAAAAAATAAAAAATATATCCAGACTGTTCCATGTGGATTTGGTAAAGGGGGTAGTAATGAAAATGATTTAATTTTGATGAAACTTGGTGAAAATATACCTCATAGTATCTAAAATAAGTACAAATTTTTTGAGATAAAAATATTAATAAATTTTTGAAATATTCATTTTTTTCTGTAAAAATTTTTTTTTTTTGAAACGAAATTTGTTCTTAGGAAAATGATTGAACAGAACTCTACCAGGCTCATTTTTTTCATTTTAAGTTATAAATTTTGGTGAAATAAAAAAAAATATCGTTACAATTCAAAAACATCCTAAAAATTAAAAAAAATCAAAAAGTAAAAATTGCAAAAATTAATATTTTAGCAATTATTGATAATTTGTTTAAATTTTCTAATCAATTAAAAATGTTAGTTCACCAATGAATTATATACATAAAATACTATGAAAAATGATTTATCTTGACTATCAAAAATTGATTTGTTTATGAAATAATTTGAAATTTTTTTTCCGTCTTTAAAATTATTTTATTTATAAAAAAATTTCAATTATATTTACAAGTAATTATTTATAATTATTTGATACTGAATAACTATGTTAATCTTGGCCTCTTCAGCGCATTTGGTACTTCACATACTTCATCGTCTAATTCTTCACTACTTGTTATTTCTGGAAGATATATCTCTTCACTATTGCTTACTTCTTCTTTGTATTCGTTTTCCGAGTTAAAGCAAGGACTCTACTGCTCGATTTCACCTGTTTCTTCGGAATCATCATCAGGCAAAATTTTCTCTATGTTTGAGCAATTACTCGAGTCGTGACATTTTTTACATAAATCTGTACATGGTAACCCATGTTTCCGATATCCACATCGAGTTCTTTCATATTTGCTTTCACAACTGCAAGAAATGATTTTTTATAAATCTTTAGGTACCAGTTGGTCTACTGTAAATCGAGACATGAGTATTTTTAATTTATTAATTATGACTTCTTTCCAGCCATACTTGGTTGCATTTGATTTGTTTCCAAGCCATGTTTGAAGCTGAAAGTATGCTCTGTAAAAGTGTTGGATACCAGCTCCAGTGGTTGGTGGTAAATTTTCTAATTTAAATGAAGACTTTGCAGTCAATACTTTGCATTTCTGAAATCTTTAATGGTTCAGAGATATATCAGCTTTACGTTTGTAAAGTGACTTAATTAATTTACAACTATTTTGAGTCATGACTTTTGGCTCAGCATTAATCTGGTAAAAAGGCTTTACAAGCTCTGTCAAGTTGGGAGTATTTAACAGTGACTTTACTGCTGTTTTTTTTTCTTTGCCTGCAAAAGCAGACATTGTGTTACAGCCAGTAAAATAATGTAAAAAGCCGACAATTGAACGATAATTTTCATACTTAAAGCTACTCGAAGAATACATTGAGTCAAAATTTATTTTTATGTTTTCTAATTGATACAAGCTTTTTTTTAAATAACGTTTTATATTTTATCAATAATTTTTTCGTTTTTTCTTTATTTGATTTATTTAATCTTTTAGATTTAATTTTTCTTTTTTCTGGCCACTTTTCTGCCATATTATTATTTGTTTTAAAGTTTTTCACTTTCTTTATTTTTTTGATCTCCATATGTAGAGTCGAGTATTCATTTTTATTTATATTTTTTGTTTTGTATGATATTATATCATCTTTATCCTTTACTTCATATTTTATTTTTTCGTGCTTTATATTAATTAGCATTTTAAGAGTCTTTTGGGTATCATACCCGATTATGCATTGTTTTATTAATTTTGGTATTATTCTCAATATTATTTTTGTTTCTAAGTTATTTATTTTTATTTTTGCTAGTATTTGCTTTTTTATGCGCGTTGATTTTGTGCCTGTGGCATTTTTTACTACTTTACCCGTTAGTGGCATTGTTGAGCAGTTTTCAAAAATTTTATAGTTATTGAAGTAAAATTCTTCTGATATGCAAGTTACTTCGCTCCCTGTATCTATTAACGCTTCTATTTCTACGTTTTCAATTTTTAATTTTATTTTAGGACATTGAGTCACTTGAGAATCTTCCCCTGACGGTTCTATGTCATGTAATAAATCGTTACGTTCGCTCGTTAATGATGCTATATTTACTTTCGTATATTCTTCTTCCGTGTTTTTTATTTTGTTTTCATTAAATTTTAGTATATTTTTATACTGTCTAACCTAATCTGTAAAATACTTGCTTGTTTTTGTATTAATATATAGATTTTTAGCGGTTTCTGCTCTATCCTTGAAATCTATCGTGTTTAAAATTTCATTTTTACTATCGTTGTTTTAAGTTGCGTACTTTACTTTTTCCGTATTATTAATTTCCGATTTTATGTACGCAACTGTTTGGCGTTTTCCGACGTTGCTGGTCCATATAGTTTACTTACGTCTACTTGTTCATTGTATTTTATTGTTAGTGTTTTGTTTTTTTGTGTTGTGTCGTTTGCTTGCACTTGTTGTGATGTTTCATTGTATTGTGGTCTATAGTTGTGTGTTTTGTACGTTTGTGCCCCCTTTATATGTTTGAATTCCCTTGTCTTTTGTTGTCAGTGTTTGATGTTTGTACACTCCCCTCCTCATGCTTTTGCGCACCCAGAGAAAAAATTGTAAGAGCTAAAACATTTTATTACTCAGCAGCTAAAAGTCGTAACTCAAAAAATTCAACGGCGTTCGGAAGAGCAGGTGAAAAGCTTTCGAAAATACTATTGTGAACTTTGAAAAACTTGAATTTAAGTCGTTTGGAAAAGTTAAAAAACAACTGAAAAAAAGCAAAAAAATTGGTCTTTTTTTTAATTTGCTGCAGATTTAGATCCAATAATCGTAGCTTAAAAAAACAAACTGGGTTTAAAAGGGTATTTATTCAGCTTTAAAATGAGGGGTCAAGCATTTGTTTTTGTCATTTTTTACCAGAGCTACAGGATTTTTTGTTAAAAAACACGTTTTTTTTCAAATGCCAATATTTTGAAAAGTAAGCGAGATAGAAAAAAACTTTAGAGAAAAAAAAGTTACATTTTTACGTATAGAAAACAAACTTGCAGTTTCAAATAGAATTCAAATAAATAAAATTTTTTCGACTTTTAAATCTACTAAAAAATTATAAAAAATTTATAAAAAAAAAAAGTCGAAAAAATTTTATTTATTTGAATTCTATTTTAAACTGCAAGTTTGTTTTCTATACGTAAAAATGTAACTTTTTTTTCTCTAAAGTTTTTTTCTATCTCGCTTACTTTTCAAAATATTGTCATTTGAAAAAAAACGTGTTTTTTAACAAAAAATCCTGTAGCTCTGGTAAAAAATGACAAAAACAAATGCTTGATCCCTCATTTTAAAGCTGAATAAATACCCTTTTAAACCCAGTTTGTTTTTTTAAGCTACGATTATTGGATCTAAATCTGCAGCAAATTAAAAAAAGACCAATTTTTTTGCTTTTTTTTAGTTGTTTTTTAACTTTTCCAAACGACTTAAGAGGAGGCCGTATAGTTCTGTCCTTGTCTAATCTAAATTTTCGTTATTCTAACTAAATTAAATATTTTTATACAAAAGTGAGGGCAGAGCCCAAAAGATTTAAGGATGAGCAGACGATTCTATTCTACGAAAAAATATAAAATTTTCATTAGTTTTCGAGTGAAGTCTGAAACAGAAAAAGAGTTAAATTTGATTGAAGTGTTCAACTCTTTTTCCGTTTCAGACTTAACTCGAAAACTAATGAAAATTTTATATTTTTTCATAGAATAGAATCGCATGTTCATCCCTAAATCTATTGGGCTCTGCCCTTACTTTTGTATAAAAATATTTAGTTTAGCAATTATAACGAAAATTTAGATTAGACAAGGACAGAACTATACGGCCGCCTCTTAAATTCAAGTTTTTCAAAGTTCACAATAGTATTTTCGAAAGCTTTTCACCTGCTCTTCCGAACGCCGTTGAATTTTTTGAGTTACGACTTTTAGCTGCTGAGTAATAAAATGTTTTAGCTCTTACAATTTTTTTTCTGGGTTCGCAAAAGCATGTGGAGGGGAGTGTATGTAATTTATGTTTCGTGTTTGCCATGGTTTCTGTGTATTAGTGTCATTTGTGTTCGTTTCTTTTTGTCTTGTGTATGTGTTATGTGTATTTTATGTTTGTTGTGTAGGTGTTTGTTTGTGTCGATCTCCTATTTGATCATCATTGTCAAAATCCTTTAAAATTTTGAACAAAGTAGACGCATCTTTCGTCGGCTGACCATGTACCGCGCATCCAACATTTCTGTCGAAATGCTGACTTACTTTCGAAATAAACTCGCTTTCTGCTATGTTTAATTTTAATTCCTTAGCTAATCCTAATATATACAGTGGGGTCCAGTAAAACGGAGCCACCCTTGAGAAAAAAAGTACTAATTAAAAAATTTTGTGTTTCAGCAAATGAGGGTCGTATAGAACTCTACGACCACTCATTTTAAACGTATTCGTAAGGACTTTTTAATAGTATATTGGCAATTTAATTTTGAGTACTTGTCTGGGAAATATTACAACTTAAAAACAGAAAAAAAAATTTTTTTTACCTGTGTTTAAATTTGGATCATTTTTCGGAAAATGATGGTAGAAAAATTTTGCACCGCTAATTTTAAAGGTATTTTGCTTAACTTGAAATTTATTTTTTAGTTTTTTTTCTGAGTTCAAAATTGAACGAGATTTAGCGATTTTTGTTAAAAAAAGGTTCTTTTTTATTTTTCCGATATCTGCTTAACCCTTTCAGGGGCAGTGGGTCTCCTGGAGATCCACTTATTTCTCCTGATTTTTGGTAGGGAAAAAATTGACTTGTAATATAGCGTTGCCAATGCACAGTTTTAATGCGCCCCTGAAAGGGTTAATGAGAAGAGATATAGAAAAATGCCAAATAAAAAAAAGTGTACTTTTATATGTAGAATAACCTTAAATTTTTTCAAAATTTTTTGTGCATTTTAATTATTTTTATATTGTTGCGGTACTCTTATAAGAGTATGGTATACATTTATATAAGGATACGTAGCAAAATCAAATAAATTGAAATGCTCAAAAAATTTTGAGAAAATTTAAGGTTATTCTATATACAAAAATACACTTTTTTTATTTGGCATTTTTCTATATCTCCTCTCATTAAGCAGATATTGGAAAAATAAAGAAAAACCCTTTTTTTAACAAAAATCGCTAAATCTCAGTCAATTTCGAACCTAGAAAACAACAAAAAAATAAATTTCAAGTTAAGCAAAATACCTTTAAAATTAGAAGTGTAAAATTTTTCGACCATCATTTTCCGAAAAATGATTCAAATTTAAACACAGGTGAAAAAAAATTTTTTTTTCTATTTTTAAGTCGTAATATTTCCCAGACAAGTACTCAAAATTAAATTGCTAATATACTATTAAAAAGTTCTTACGAATACGTTTAAAATTAGTAGTCGTAGAGTTCTGTACGACCCTTATTCGTTGAGATACAAAATTTTTTAATTAGTACTTTTTTTCTCAAGGGTGGCTCCATTTTATTGGACCCCACTGTATGTTGCATAGTCTACGCGTGTCATTTTTCCGTTTTCATAGAAAAGACCGTATTCTATTCTTCTTTGTGCTTTTCTTTGTATGTTTACGTTCCAATAACGTTCTCTAAATAGTTTTTCAAACTCTTCAAAATTATTAATATTCGAATTATTTATGTAATACTATGATTGCGCTTTGCCTTGGAATGCTTGTAGCAATATACATTGCAACTCATGGGTGTTTGGTTTTGTAAACGTTTTATACGTATTTAATTCATTTAAAAATTTAATAGGACGTTCATTTTTGTATCCATCAAATTTGGGAATTGGCATTTCTATTTTATGTGTTATGTTTGAATTTATTATTCGTGTTTCTTTTATATTTTATATTTCTTTACTTATTTTATTTACGTCTTCTGCGTGTTTTTGATCAATATCGTTTATATCTCGCGTTAACCGTTCTTTTTGTGCGTTCATATCGTTAATTTTCTCGTTTAAATTTTCTATATTCGTGTTTAATTTAGTGTTATCAATTTTTGAATTTATGTTTTCGGTTTCAACCGCTCTTATTTGTCTTTGTGATATTGCGAATTTTGTTTCGTATTCTTTTTTTAATTTACTTATTAAGTCTGTTAATGCATTTAATTGTTCTTGTATGTCGTTATTTAGTGTTAATAATTGTTGTGACGTTTGGAAATCTTCCAACGCTTTCAATCATTTTTCCACGTTTTCATTCTGCTCATTTAATTCTTTCAGTTCGTCTGTTACCGCGTTTTGCCAATCTCTATTAATGTTTCGATTATCCTCGACTACATCGTCTTGGATTTCTCTCATAATTTGAAACGATCTTCTACCCGCCATTTTAGTAGGTTTCAATTTTATATTGAAAAAAAATAATTATTTTACGTTTTATGACTTTATTTTCAATTTAATTGTTATATGTTTTATACAGAGTTACTACTGTATTTAATTTATACAGAGTATATACTGTATATGTTTACTTTTGATTTTATAAATTTGAATATTATGTGATATTAACTTAACGATTTTATATCCAGAGTTCGAGTATTCTTGCTCACTCGTTTATACTTTGGTATGTCTTGTCGACTTTGATCCATTCTTTACGTTTGAAATATTTGGGATTTATTGCTATTTTAATTTCGTTTTCGCGTTTTCTCTTTTGGAATTTATCTTTATTAATTTTATCAACGGCGTGATTTTACAATTGAGTTTTATTTTATCAAATAATAACTATTTAAGTTCTTACTTATTGACTTTTTTTTATAATTTCTCAATTTTTTCTGATAAATTTACTACCTTGTTACATAATTTTTTTATACCGTCTATTATTTCGTTTATTTTATCTTTTATTTTTAGGCACGATCACTATACGGAAGTGCCTTATATTTTCGACATCGCAAAAAATGTAACCCTTTAAAATATGATATTTTATGATAAAAAACTTATTTTCATAGCAAAATAAGATTATTACGAGCCTTCCTTAAAATGTATGCATGGATGTATGTGTGTGAGAAATCAAGTTTATGAATTTTCTCGACGAGTTTTTATACGATCTTAATAATTCAAACCGAGAATTATTTTAAATAATAACACAATTAAACGTTTTAATTTTTAAAAAAATCGTTGGAAGCGTTTTTAAATAGGCGCCTTTTAAATAGTCAAAAAAATGGATTTTTGGTGATAACTTCACTGAGAGAAAATTCATGCTAATAGAGCATGCGAACTGCCATCCATGCGAGCATATAAAACATTGATACAAATATGACAGGCCGTGAGAAGCTCTATTAGTATTGGATTACCTTATACTAAAAAAGATGGTATGGAGAGTAACTAAAGCATGAACGGCATTCACTGATGACTCGCGTGGTATACTTCGATGACTCCCCACTCTCATATCCTTTGTTTGCTTGAGTCGCCTCCTCTTTTGGGTGGCGACGCGAGCAAACACGGCTGGTCTATACCCAAAATTATGTTGCAAATTTCTTTAACGTATTTTCGTATCGTTAATCTTTTATTTCTTTTCTTTTTTCATGAAGGGAGATACGTTATAAATATAACCTGTTAAACTTTTTAACTTAAAATAATTAATTTTAAACTTAAAATTTAATTATTTTAAACCGCTGGGGGGCAGATGAGCATGTACGATTTTACGCCAGAGATATTTCGGAGTAGCGTTGGTCTAGTGCGTAACGTTCACGTTTTTCCTTTTGAGTACGCGAGTTCAACTCTCGGCTAGGGTCACTTTTTTTTTAATTTTTTTTTTATTGTTTTAATATTTTTTATTCCTTTTTATATTTATTTTTTTTTAGATTTTGTATTTTTTTAATAATTTTAAAATTTAATTTTTCACAAGTACGCTTGTTTTTTTCAATGAAAATTTTTTAAAAATAAATTATTCTTTATAGGTAGTAATTACAAATATTGATAAATAAATAATTTTTTTTTTTAAAAAAAAAAAAAGATTAATATATAAAGGATATTGTTATCCTTTATATAATTAACCTTTTTCTATGGAGATGTCGAGGGAGCCCAGCCCGGAACCGTTTAACACATTACATCAGGCTAGACTGTCAGACACCGCCATACCGAAAACTTTGACTACCGATGGATGGTCAGCCACTTTTGTGACCAACAATTAACCGATACTCAATGAGGTCAGATTTCTTAAGAGTCGCGATATGGGTAGCACATACACTAATTTTCTTTCGAAAAAAAGTCAGAGGTGCCTGGCCAGGATTTGAACCCGTGCCCACCGCGTTGAAGGCAAGAGCTCTATCCGTTACGCCACCGCGCTCCTATGATAAATAAATAATAGTGATGTTTATTTTATAATAGTGATGTTTATTTTATAATAGTATAGTTTAATTTATTTATAATTTAGTTTATAAAATTTACAATAAATTACAATAAATAAATAAAACTGAGTTATTATTATTTATGTTATAATATATATTGTATATTGAAATATGTTTATAAAGACAAAATTGAACTATAGTATTGTAAATATCACTATTATTTATTTATTAATATTTTAAATTATTTTCCATATGAAATAATTTATTTAAAAATATTAATAAAAAAAACGAGCATATTTTAAGTAACTTGTGAAAAAATAGATTTTAAAATTAATAAAAAAATAGAAAATAAAAAAAAGCAATAAAAACTATTGAAATAATAAAAAAAAAATTAAAAAAAAAAGACCCTAGCCGAGAGTTGAACTCGCGTACTTAAAAGGAAAAGCGTGAACGTTACGCACTAGACCGGCGTTACTGCGAAATATCTCTGGCGTAAAATCGTACATGCTCATCTGCCCCCCAGCGGTTTAAAATAATTAAATTTTAAGTTAAAAATTAATTATTTAAAGTTAAAAAGTTTAACAGGTTATATTTATAACGTATCTCCCTTCATAAAAAAAGAAAAGAAAAAAGAAATAAAAGATTCACGCTACGAAAATACGTTAACGAAATTTGCAACATGATTTTGGATATAGACCAGCCATGTTTGCTCGCGTCGCCACCCAAAAGAAGAGGCGACTTAAGCAATAGAAGAATGCCATAGTTAGCAGTAAAGAAAGAATAGTGGACAAGCCACGTTTACTTCCTTCACGTCCCATGAGAGGATACAGCGCTAGCTATCGAAGGATATTAGAGTGGGGAGCTACTAAAGCATGTAAACAAACAGTTTTTGGATAGCACAAACCTCGTAAGAGTAGATGGCGCTGTTATTAAAGCATAGGATATTACTTACTAACTTTGGATACGTAGACTACATGCTCTATTGGCATGAATTTTCTCTCAGTGTTGAAAAATACGGCTTTTTTTAAAAAAGTATATGAAACAAAAGTTATAGAATATAAAAAAATAAATTTTTTTTATATTATGCATTTTTTTCTAAAGTTAATATTTTTCAAATTGTTCATGACAAATGTAGAAATTGAAGGCTTTTCAATTATAATTTGATAAATATTATTTAAAAATATATATATATAATGTTAAAAAGATACATTTTATTCTTTTTATGAATTTTATTTCATATACTTTCGAAAAGTGAAAGTGGCTTTGCCTTCAAACCAATTAATGTTACTGATGTGGTCCTTGCAATTTCGCATTTTTCATCACAGGCTTGTGGCGAGGATGGCATTCCGCAGAGCGTGATACTCAAGGCTTTACCGTTTATCGGGGAACATCTTGTGACTCTGTTCAATTCCTCTCTTGCACGGGGGGTCTTCCTTTGCCTTTGGAAGCGTGCACGCATTGTGCCATTAAAAAAGTGTCCTGCACCAACAATGCCTAAAGATTTTAGGCACATAGCAATCTTATGTTTTCTTTCAAAGGTCCTGGAGAAGATTGCCCATGACCAATTGCAAGAGTATATTACGACACATCGGATACTTGACTCTATGCAGACTGGTTTTAGAAATTACTCAACGCAAATTGCCATACTTAAACTTACTGACGACATAAGATCAGGTCTAGATAAGAAACTTGTCACGCTACTACTTCTGTTTGACTTTAGTAAGGCATTCGACACGATCTCGCACTCCAAATTACTTGCAAGGCTGAGATCGATGGGGTTCTCCAGGGCTGCACTCGAGTGGATTAGCTCCTATTTATCAGGTAGGAAACAAATGGTTTTCACGAATTTAAAAGAGGAATCGAATTGGCTAACAACTCATTTAGCAGTTCCACAGGGTTCAGTGCTGGGGCCTCTGTTGTTTTGCCTTTAAATTAATAACATACGTGACACCCTTGACCCCGGTTGTGTCGAGCACCTATTATATGCAGATGACCTGCAAATTTATACGCAGGTCTCTTATGAGGATGTGAATGAAGGTATTCGTATTCTACAGAGGGCGGCCAAGGCGGTGTCGGAGTTGGCTGTTGATGCTTCTTTCACACTAAATGCAAACAAAACTAAGGCGATAGTTTTTGACAATGGTCGATTAATTAATGACTTTTATGCTGGTGAGCCAAGGACGATTGAGCTTGAGGATGGTGTCGGCATATCTTTCTCTGATACCGTTACGAGCCTTGGTGTTGTGCTTGACTCTAAGCTATCATGGGAGCCACATATTAATATGCTGACTAAGAAGTTGAATAGAACTATGTATGGCTTACGGTTTTTTCGTCGGTATACCACTGAGGCTCTGCGCAAACAACTCGCAACCGCCCTGCTGTTTCCACATCTCGATTGCTGTTCAGTAGTTCTGCTCGATGCCTCACAGGAGTTGAAAAGACGATTACAAAGACTACAAAATTCATGTGTGAGATATGTATTAGGCGTAAGAATGGGCGATCATATCTCTCCTCATAGAGCTGCGCTGGGTTGGCTGCGTTTTGATGCGAGGAGACAGTATTTTATGGCTGTACTTATGTACAAAATCGTGCGCATGAATACTCCCGAGTATCTAGTGGGTCTCTTCACTAAATATGTACCTAGGGTAGCCACTAGGGGAGAGATTAAGGATTTCGCGGTGCCCTTCATGCGTACTGAGACTGGAAGAAATTCCTTTCAAGTTCAGGGTGCGCATTTTTGGAACTCCCTGCCTGCTGATATAAAGAATCTTTCATTGCTCAGCAGGTTTAAGTCGGCTCTGAGGGGGTACTTGCTCGACCTCCAAAAAACTAAATTTTATTTTTTATTTATATGTTAATTTATTATAATGTGACGTCCCGTATATATACTTTTTTACTCAAGGTGTGATTGTATTTATTGGCTGAATGGTTAGTGAGTGAATGCTTTACTTGTTTTTATTATTTTGACTGCGTTTTTGTGCTACTGCATACGCTTTATTATTTTATTGCATTATTTATCATTTTTCATTTTGTATTTTAAATAAAAAATTTTTATATACTATGACTGATAGATATTGTATGACTGACTTTTAATTTACAGGATTGCGTGTATATTATTATTTTTTTGTATCTGTGTTATCACTTCTTTTGTTGTGACTTACTTAATCAGTATTATTAGGTTTAGTAACTGACTGTGATATCAATTGCAATATTTTGTATTTATACATTGTTTTATGTGCAATATTTTTATGTTTATTCATTGTCTATGTGCAATATTTATTATTATATTTATGAATTGTATTACACGCCCTTTGTATAATGATATGATATACAATAAATAGTATCTATCTATCTATACTTTTTTTCAAAATTCGGTTTTTCTCAAGTTATCACCAAAAAATCATTTCTTCAACCTCTAAAGGGATAACTGTTTTAAAATCGCTCGAACAATTTTTTTTAAACTGCCAACATTTATTTGTATTATTGTTTTAAGTCATCCCTCGTCGGAATGTTTCAGATCAAACAAAAACTTTATACAAAACTTCACTTTTAAGCTACTGAACTACGAAATAATTTTTTTTTCTTGTAACTTTTGATAGATTATCCTATCTAAAACTTAAAAGAGTATAAATTAATAAAAATATGTCTTTTTCACATAACATAAATTTCTCTGAAATTAATCGACTTAATTCACAAGAAAAATTTAAATAATTATAAATTGGTTTTTTCGGATAAATACAATGAATTCAAACCTCCTGTTGAAAGCTGCGGTAAAAAATACAATAAAAAAAAATAAGATTAATTTTTAATGCTTTTGCGTTTGTAAATGATTTGTTTTAAAATGAAATAGCGAGCGCGAAGTGCGAGTGTTTTCGGTCGTGCCTTATATGCAAGAAGCGAAGCTTTTTGCATGCCTTGCATCGCTTCGCAATGTAAGGCCCGCGGGTATTTCAGGGCTGAGCGAAGCAAAGCTTTGGAAGGACCTAAGTTAGGCGAACTTGTTTTAATTCTTTATTGTTTTCCTTCATTTGTTTAAATGCTTGTTGCAATTTTATATTTAATTTTTCTACTTAATCTAAGAATCTTTCGTCTAGAAATTTATTTTTTTCTACCGCATCATTCGATTTATTGTGTTTTAAAATTACGTCTACTTGTAATTTTTTAATCTTACTGTCCATGTAATTTAATATACTATCGTAGTGTTCTTGTGTACGTTTAATAAGTTTTATTACTTTGTTGTGTAATGTTTGTGATTCTTTTGTGACTGTATCTTTATTTTGTACAGAATTTCTAATGAATTCTGCTACCGTAATTTTATTTCTCATCAGTGAAATTCTTTCGAGAGTTATATATTTTTCTCAAAATTGTTTTACAAAGAATTTAGCAAATTTTATGCGCGTTTAAAGAAAAAATTTACAAATTATATGTTTTTATATTTTAATTTTTTTAATTTAAAAACAAGTTTTTTGTGTAGTTTGTTATTATTATTTTTTTTTGAGAAGTGTTTTATTTCGGTTTGATTACAAAATAACAAAAAGCCTAACTTAATTTTATGCGTGTCTTGACGCTGATATTTTTTGTTCTGGCGCCAGTTATGACGTCCTACTAACTGAAGGCTAGTAAGTCGCCCCTTCAATCGACTCTATTGAGTCTTTTTATTGCTTTATTCAAGCTTTGTAATTGTAGGGCCGTTATCCAGACAGATCGATATGTCGTCTGGTGCAAGCCCGAATGTGTCAGTGTGTGTATGCGTGTATTAGTTTATAAGTTGTAAGATTCGTTAGTCCTTTTGGGGTTTTCATGATGACGCCCGTTATTACTGAGAACCAAATGTCTCAGTATGCGGGGCTTCACCGGGTTAATAGGAAAAGCATGGATAGGTTGTTGCTCGCCGGAACTCTTTATTAAAGATTTTACAAATTAATATTACAATATCAAGTTACTGAACGCGTGAGCATGGAAAAGCCATCAACGATAATCTTCGATGCTTTCGGTCCCAATTTAAAAGAAATACTCAAATATCTCATCAGAAATGTAGGATGTCGAAAAATAATCAAAATAAAAGTTTTCTGGGTCATTGAAGGACACCACTTGGTGACCTTCAATTTGACCTTGAAGGTTACGTTGAAGATCATAACAAGGTTGACATAAGTTTGTTAAATGAAAACCCCCATGCTTTACCGTGAAATCAGAGAGAGCGCAAAATTCCACACAAGATTTGTACAGGTCAAATTTACCTTAGAGGTCATTAAAGGTCATTTCAAGGTAGAATTGAGCTCTATTGCTCTCTAGAAAACTACGGATTTTAGAGAAAAATGACATATGTGAAAATTGATTGATTATGGAAAACCTAATTTTTGATGACCTCAACCTCGATGATTTCCAAGGTCATTCCGAAGGTCGCATCAATATCCACTTGGTTTTTTTGAGAAAAAAACCACAAAACATTTTTAGTAAATTACCAACAGCGTTGGAGTCTAGTTGTTTGGTGTGGCATTTTTAACGGTTATTGATAGGGCCTTATTTTTTTTATGGAACTGTCAACTCAGTTAGATATCTTCATTTTCTGATGAATAATTTACCAAATTTATTGGATGATATTGATTTACGAACGAGACAAAATATGTGGTTTCAACAACAACTCCGCACATAGGAGTAGAATTATTCAACAATTTTTAAATGAACGATTTCCACAAAGATGGATAGGGATAGGTAGTGACGTAGAGTGGTGTCCAAAATCACCAGATCTAACAAGTCTTGACTTTTTCCTGTAGGGCTTTTTGAAAAATATTTCTTATACCGATACACCAACAACTAGAGCAAATATGATGCGACGAATCACTGAGGCTTGCAGAAATCTCACGAGAGATGTCCTTCTGTCAACGGTTCAAAACTTTGAACGAAGAATACAGTTATGTATTAATAACAATGAAAGAATTTTCGAAAATCAGATATGTTAAATCTTCTTCATTTATTTAATTCCCCTTCATACAAGCTAACGTTTATTTTTTAAAATTCTTGAAATCTTGCCTCCATTGGCCGGATTAAATCTCTTGCCTTCATTGGCCGGACAAAATCTCTTGTCTTTATCGGCCGGACTCTCTGTGGTCTTGCCTTCATCGGCCAGACTTTCTGTGGTCTTGCCTTTATCGGCCGGACTTTCTGTGATCATGCCTTGATCGGCCGGACTCAATCTCTTAGCTTTATCGGCCGGTCTTTCTGTGGTCTTGCCTTTATCGGCCGGACTCAATCTCTTGCCTTCATCGGCCGGATAATAATGGAACCCAAAACTGCTACGTCCTCGTTGTGGGTTCTGGACATCAAGTAAAATATTGATAATTGAACGCAAGCAATGGTCAACCCACGGATGATCATTACCACGTGTAATCACTCGTAGAACAAATTCGATGAGCCCCTAGCCTCTACATGTATCTCTGCTGATCATAAACCCTTGATCTTTGAGTTACTTTGGGGTATTGCTTTGACCTTGAGATTGAATTTTATCCAACCATTAAATTCTGCAGTCATCAAGCATTTTAGGTTGAAAATTGAGTTTTTCATGAAAAACAATGGGATTTGGCTTCCAAATGACTTTGATGATCAAGGAATGATTCTCTTATCTAATTTGACCTCACTATGATCATCAGAGGTTAACTTGACCCTAGACCACTCTGTCGTAAAATTAAAGCATTTTTTGCATTCAGAGGCTAAAAATGTTTTTTTGTTTTTTTCTCAAAAAACCAAGTGGATCTTGATGTGACCTTCGGGATGACCTAGGAGATCATCGAGGGTGAGGTCATCAACAAGTAGGTTTTCCATAACCAATCAATTTTTACATATGTTATTTTTCTCTAAAATCCTTAGTTTTCCAGAGAGCAATAGAACTCAATTTTACGTCAAAATGACCTTCAATTACCTTCAATGACCTCTAACGTAAATTTGACCTCTACAAGTCTTGTGTGAAATTTTACGCTCTCTCTCTGATTTTACAGTAATAAATGGGGATTTCCATTTAACAAATTTATGTCAACCATGATATGAACTTTAACGTAACCTTCAAGGTCAAATTGAAGGTCACCAAGTGGTGTTTCCCAATGACTCAGAAAACTTTCATTCTGATCATTTTTAGACATTTCTGATGAAATATTTGAGTATTTTTTTAAAATTGAGACACCCTGTACAAATGATATGTAAATATATATTTATCAAAATTGAATATATTATATTAAGAGATATTTATTATTCTAAAATTATTATTTATAAATTCTGAATCATTAAGCAATAAATATCGAGAATTTACGATAAAAAATACGAAAAAAGTATCAGGCTATTATAAAAAAGAAAAAAGTATAGCAATCATTATTTAGACAGTGGATGTGTATGTAATAAATAATACTCAATTTATATATTAAAGATGTTACCAAATATCGATATTTATTAATAGTTGCAGAACTTGTGTAAATTAGGTGCATATGTTAATCACGTGTATGAATAAAGTATGTAAAGAACAAAGATTTGAGAAGCCGTTGCTTCAAACTCTCAAAGGTCGAATCTGGCGATACTTTACTCATCTGCGTACGAGACGTTATATATTTTACGAAAAATTGTGACGTGTTATAACGAGTCGTGGCACAGTGCCATCAAAATGCCCAGTTTCAAAATCAACTTATATAATGCTTACGTGGTACGCCGAAAGGGTACCCCCCGTTAAGATGGTCAAAAATGACTGAACTCCGAAAATAATTCTCTTCTTGACGACTGTATTTCTAATATTAAATAAAGAGTTTTCATCATCACCCCCCCCCGCCGATCCCTCTCCTTCCTCCCTCTTCCCATACTTAGAAAAAATCGTTTTTTACATTTTATTTTTTTTGGATTATAGTCAGTGAACCCATCTGAAAAAAATCATAGATATCGTGAATTAATTCACAAATCACGTTAATTTTCTTCATCATAGTTATTTGATACAAAGTGACCTAAAAATTTTTTTTTTACTTTAAAATCCTTTATTCTTTTTCAGACGGGGCTGTCCACACAGCATGAAAGGTTACTGCAAGGTTTTAGTAATGATAATTTCATTACTGGAACCTGATAGCAACATTTCATGCTGTTTGGGTGCAGGTTTGAAATGCATGAATTTTGTGTATTTTATTGAAAGACACTTTCTTGGATTTTTTCAGATTTTTTGTGAGTGGTTTTTTGCATTTTTAAAATGGTGACACATCTTTAAAAATGCAAAAACTGTTTTTTTCTTTAGAAATTTTTGACATTTTCCGGGAATGCTTAGAAATAATTAATTTTTTGTATAAACTCGAGATATAACATTTTTGTATTTAAATATCAGAAAATATATATATTTTTCATCAACGGAAAACCAATCGCATATATAAAAAGGTGCCACAACGTTATTTTAAACGTTTTTAAGCATTTCGAATTCTAAAAATTGAAATTTTTTCTATACGGGACGTAGTTGTGACGTTTTTATGTCGTTACGGAAAATTTTAAAATTTAAGTTATTGTCTCCTGTAGATATATATGTATATACATATATATATTTTCTACAGTGCCTTCCAAAAGTTCTGGACCACTTGAATAATTTTAGAACGGATTGAGATATCGAATTCAAATTTTTACGGGTTCAATAAGGTTAAAAAACCTATTATTTATCAGAAAATGTACCTCCCCCTCTCCCAAGGGGCGGGGGCAGGGATGATGTTTCGACTTTTCTTTTTCGTCGAGTTATGATCTTTTAAACATGTGGTTTCTGCGAAAGCAAGGTCCATGACAACAACTGTGGTAAAGTCGGACATTAATATGGGCACTAGCGTTCTTGTGTGCGTGTGTGCGAACACACATGTGTATTTGTGTGAAGGCGTATTTAGATTTATCAATCGTTTTAATGAGATGAATAATACTACTTTTAACGTTAGCCAGAAACGATGACGTGGACGTTGTAGTTTTAGTTTCCTCGAGGGTGCTTTATTAATGTGAGTCCACTTGCCTCTCACATGTGCGAGTATGCATTTCTGATTGTGTGTTTATGTGCATGTCTGTGTGTGTATGAGTGTATGTGAAGAAGTAATAACACCATTTCAATAAGTGTTCAAATTGATGTCCTTCAATAACTTGACAGTGTCCTAAGCAACCTTGTTCTTTCAACAGTGGACTTTGAAATTGGCGCAAGATCAGGATATGTAACATTAAATAAATTTGCTACTTCTCAGTAGGACCTTATTATATAGGACCATATTCTCTCATCATCAGTGCAGTAATCTTTTCAGTATCAGTTGAATGCATTTTGAAAAATGCAATAAACAAAAAATACAAAAGCAGGTATTAAGGAGGCTCCATCGCGAAATGTCGCGAATCGAGACAAATCAATTTTAATAGTTCAAATCACGCTGAATCCAATGGTATCCTTATTTATATACATAACCGATCAAAATCTCGAGAAATTTAAGTTTAAAGCTCGCCCTTTTAACACGGGCTCTTATGGTTGATATACTTAAATTTATCTATAATAATTCTAATTGGAATTGTCAATAAAAAGTAGTGTGTAGGTCTTATAGAAAAAAACTCCCTCTTTAAAATGCTGCTGTCAAAGATAAAGGTAGCCGATTGATAAATTAAAATATTGTCGAAAGAAGTAAATATATTATAATTGTAAATAGTTGCTGACAGGAAATTAATCGGTAAGACATTGTTGGCACCTCGTACGAAAAACGCGCCTAATTTGAATTTCAAAAAATTCTATATTATATTAAAGTGAAACCACGGTTTTCTCCGGATCTCCGGTTCTCCGGTTCTCCGCTCTTTTCAAATGTGTCTAATCTTTTTTTAATAAAAGTAGCAATTTTCTTTGGGCCTTATATTTTTTGAGCCCAATAATTTTTTCTTCTCTATATTTTTTGAGCCATATATTTTTTTGGGCCTTACATTTTTTTGGGCCCAATAATTTTTTCTTTTCTATATTTTTTTAGCCTTATATTTTTTGGGCTTTATATTTTTTTGGGCCCAATAATTTTTTCTTCTCTATATTTTTTGAGCATTATTTTTTTTTTAGCCTTATATTTTTTTAAGCTTTATATTTTTTTGGGCCTAATAATTTTTTCTTCTGCATATTTTTTGAGCATTATATTTTCTTGGGCCTTTTTTTTGGGGCTAATATTTTTTGGGCCTTATATTTTCTTGAGCTTTATATTTTTTTGGACTTTATAATTTTTTGGGCCCAATAATTTTTTTTTCTCTATATTTTTTTAACATTATATTTTTTTAGCCTTATCTTTTTTTTAGCTTTATACTTTTTTGGGCCCAATAATTTTTTTTTCTCTATATTTTTTGAGCATTATATTTTTTTAGCCTTATATTTTTTTTAGCTTTATACTTTTTTGGGCCCAATAATTTTTTCTCTTCTATATTTTTTGAGCCTTATATTTTTTTTGGACTTATACATTTTTTGGGCCCAATATATTTTTGGGCCTAATATTTTCTTGAGCCTTATATTTCTTTTGAACTTATACTTATTTTTGAGCCTTATATTTTTTGGGCCCAATGATTTTTTCTTCTTTATATTTTTTAAGCTTTATATTTTTTGGGCCCAATAATTTTTCTTCCCTATATTTTTTGAGCATTATATTTTCTTGGGCCTTTTATTTTTTTGTGCCCAATATTTTTTGAGTCATATTTTCTTCGGCCTTATATTTTTCTGAAACTTATACTTTTTTTGTACCTTACATTTTTTGGGCCCAATAATTTTTTTTCTCTATATTTTTTGTTCCCTATATTTTTTTGTGCCTTTTATTTTTTTGGGCCCAATAATTTTTTTTCTTCTGAAAATGTTTCTTTTCTAGAAATGTTTCTAAGATTAAAAATTTTTAATTGATATAGAGTCAAATGACTTTTTTATATTAGTTGCTACCGTGAACAAAAGATACCAGAAAAGAATTATTTTATAAAAGCAAGTGAAGCATTAATAATTCGAAGATATCATAATTTTTTGCCTTATCTTTAGGGCCTTATTTTTTCATAGTTGCTATATTTTTATCCTAATTTTTCGGGCTTTATTTTTTCAGTCTTTTTTCGGGTCTTATTTTCTATTTAATTTTTAGGCTCAATTAATAATTTATTTAGTCATTCATATGGTTTTTTTGCATGTGACACATGTCAAGTCGGCATTTTTTGCTTTATGACAATATTTTGTATGTTTTTGTTGCTTTAATTTTTGTATTTTTTACTTATATGACTAGAGAAATCGATTATATTTTTGAAGTATAAATGCGTAAATAAATTCTTATAAGCATTTATTATAAGTACCAAACTAGGTCTCTCTCTCTTTTGCTCTCTTACGTTCTCTCTTGATTTCCTATATTTTCTCACGCTTCCTCATGCTTTTTCTCGCATTCCCACGTCTTGCTCCCTTACGCTTCTTTTTGTTCTCTCATGCATTCTCTTTCTTTCTATCTCTTGCTGTCTTTTTCGCTTGCCGTCGCTTTTTGTTTTTTCTTTGTTCTTTTTCTTACTCTATCTTGCTCTTCTGCTTTTTTTACAGCTTCTTGCATTTTTGTCCTCTCTTGCATTTTTATTTTTTACTCTAATAAAGCATTTCATCCAAGCCTGTTATTTTTTAAAGGATTCGTCAGTAGAGCGTTTTTTTTAAATTTTTTGATAACAGGCTCCCCTTCAGATGCTCATTTGCACAATGTTTAGCAATAATTATTAAGCAGTTGATTCGACTGTGTATCTTTATGTGCAGCCAGTACAGCAGCGCATCTCCATATGCAGCCGATTCAACAGCGCATCACCATATGCAGCTGATTCAACAGCGCATTCCCATATGCAGCCAATTCAATAGCGCATTCCCATATGCAGCCGATTCAACAGCGCATTCCTATATGCAGCCGATTTAACAACGCATCCCCACACAGAAAGAAATTTGGCAGTAGGAGATTTTAATGTCTTTTGAAACACTAAATGTAACTAGCATTACTATTTTTGAATTTGTAAATAAAATAAGTGGTAATTTTTTACTTCAACGTTCCTTGTAATACAGGATTCAATGTATACGGTATTTCAAAACTTCTTGTGATGTTATATTACAATTTTTAGAAAAACGCTTTACCGAATTCGAAATATATTATTTCGATTATTTCTGAAATCGTACACAAACAAAATATGGTAATTATTTATTGCCGAATTTCTTTCTGTGCATATGCAGCCGATTCAACAGCGCATCCCCATATGCAGCCCATTGTACTGTGAATTTTTAAATGCAATCTATATTACTGCGCATTTCCGTGTACAGTCAATTCATCAGTGCTTTCTAAAATGAATCGTGATTTTAAATATTATATCAAATATTATTATATTAGATATCATAATATCTTTATTATATAAATATTTACAATATTATTGATAATATTTCTTTATCTACAATGTTTTTTGTATCAATTGTGTCTTGATCATTCTTATTTTCTCTGTTGACTGTTGCGCTTTTGCTTAACCCTTTGAGTCACAGTGGTACTGCCAGAGTACCACCTTTTTAAACCGCTGTCAACATATAATTGTCCATGACTGAAAACGGGTGATGGCAAATATACACCAACTTTTTCATAAGATTGTCCTTGGGATTTATTAATAGTCATTGCAAAACCTAATCTAATACGAAACTGTTTTCTTTGCATGTTTAAAGGGATATCTTCTTTAGATGAAGATAAAATTATTCTTGGAATAAAAACTAATTTACCTTTGTTTTTTCCACTTGCCAATTCAGCTTGAATAGAATATCTTAGTAGGTTTTTTACTATTAACCTTGTCCCGTTACAAAGTCCCTCATTTACATTCGAATTCCTCAAAAGAATTATAATAGCTCCTACTTTTAAATGTAATTTATGTGGTGGAAGTCCATTAGGAATTAACGTATTTAAAAATTCTGTAGGTAATATAACATCTAAATTTTCTTTGTCATCATCTTCGGCTGTATCAATACTCAAATATTCAACATAGTCTCCTTCTATTATATTCAAAACGTCGTTATTGATTTGAATAACATCATTATTTTTAGGAGCCAAAATAACTTCATCTATTAGATTTTCACTATTTATTTTTATTTTATTTCCAAACATTTCTTCGACAAGATATTCTTTAATGATAAGATTTTCTGGTATAGCACTTAGTTCATTATCATAATCAAAAAGATTACGACGTTTTCCTTCTCCGATATTTAATAACCATTGTTTGAAAATATTATCATTATCTGAAACTCGCAGATTTTCACTTGATGTCGCACGCATAAAATTTTGCCATAATAAACTAAATTTAACCGAATTTTCTATAATATTAAAACGACTTCCATGTCGAACAATTGGTAATGTTTGCCTCAAATCTCCTGATACAATTACAGTTTTATCACTGAAGGGTTGGTGTTGTACATCGCATAAATCGACATGAAAAAGACGATCAACTGCCTCAAAAGCAAATTTGGAAGTCATAGATATTTTATCCCAAATTATTATTTGTGTTTCCTTTAATTTTTTTCCTTCTGCAGAATTAGGCTTAACATTACATGTTGTGCAATCTATTATATTCAACGGTAGTTTAAATGTTGTGTGCACTGTTTTTCCATCAATCAATGGATTCGCTGCTATACCGGTCCAAGCAACACATAAGTAACGTATATTATGATATTTAAAATAAGCTATCAAAACGTTAAGTAAATAACTTTTTCCTGTTCCACCTGGTCCATCAATAAAAATACATTTTTGTTTATTTTGATTTAAACTTTTTATAGTAGAGTCAAATATTTGTCTTTGTTTCTCTTTTGAGGAATTTATTTTTGTTTCCAATTCCTTAGAATATCATCATTATTATTTAAAATTGTTTCATCATCATTATCTTCTATGTATGTGCTTATGTTAGGTAAATTAAAATCATTTAAAGAAAATCCATTGATATGTAAATTATTTTGAATAACATTTAATGCCAATATCTCGCCTATATCTTTTTCGTATTTAGGATAATAAAATTTATCTTTATATTTTTCGTATAAATCTCGTGCATTTATGGGATTATGAAAAATGAAAATAAAAGCGAATAATTCACAAAGAGCATGAGGGAATTCTGTTAATGATGCTTTCTCTAAACATCGATCCCATTCTTCATCTTCATTAATTAATTGTTTAGCTTCAGCTGCTTCATAAAACGAAGTATATATTTCATTATCAATAGTACGTAAATCTTCAAAAGATGTGGCGCCTTTAACGTGTATTAGTAATAATCTAATAAAGTAGCGTTCTCTATCTTTTGGATTTACTAAATACATTCTACTAAGTATTGGTTTCCTTATTTTTTTTCTTTTATTCCACTTTTTTAGTTTCTCGTCAAATGTATAAAAATGCGGTATTTCTGTATACAAGTAATCTAGAGCTTCTAAATCTCCTCGATTCAATTCGAAATATGCTGTTAATGTTGTTCCCACATTTTTCTGCATGATCGTTTCTTCTTTTCCTTCTTTAAAAAATACATTTTGTTGATTTTCTTCATGAACGCTTAGTCTTTTTATAGTATGTGAAATAACTTGTAAAGGATATTATAATAATCTGTGCATTGCTTCAGGCGAACATAAATATCGTGTATTTATGTATTGTTGTATTTCATCATATTCATATTCAACATTTTCATTATTGTCATTTTGAAAAGTGTCTTTCTTTTCTGTTTGGAAATCAACATTCCTTTCGCGTATTTTAATGTATGCACAATCATGACCTTCATAACAATATTTCAATAAATATTTAATGCATTGTACAGTGGAACATACTTCTACGTTTATATGTGCATTAAATTTTAATAATAGGTAAGGATTATAAGGAACAACAAATCCATTATCTGCAATTCTTTCTATTAATTCATTTTTGAGAATTATTTTGACGTCATAATTTTTACGTTTATATGATGGATAGCTATTAAATTTAAATACTGTTGAATCGTTAAATTTTTTTGGAAAACTTTTTGTACATTGTTTCGTATTTTTATCCATACATGGACAATTTATATTTTGCTTACCACAGGGACCGTGTGTCATAAATTGTTTAACAATACTATATAATTTTGGATAAATATCTTTATTTGGGATTTCTGCACTTATTATTTCATCAACTTTTTCGAGAGTGTTAATTTTATCATTTTTATTTAAGAATAATAACATATGCATATGTGGTAATCCTCGTTTTTGAAATTCAATTACGTAACTATACGCAACACATTTTCCAAATATTCCTCTTTTAATTACTAAATCTTTAAATTCTTCCACTTTTTGATGAAATACTTTTGTTACAATATCCGGCCTATCTATTGAATTTTCATAATTTTCCAAGTTTTCAATTATTTCTTTCCAATGTGGATTACACGTTATAGTTAAAAAAAGGTCAGGTTTACCATGATAATTTACAAGTGTCATCGAGTCCATGTAATTTTGTTTTATAAATCGTGGACTGCCTGTAAAATTTGATGGTAATATGACCATTTTTCTAATTTTTGACGATTTTAATTTTTTTTTGTTATGTAAATAGTCCATTACTCCTTTGTAATAATCACTCCTTAATACATTTTGATTTTTTTGTCTAAAATATAATCTAGAAGCTTCAACTTTTACAAATGCATCAATGATTGCCTGATGAGATATTTTTCCCAAATTGAGGTATTGATGAAATTCATTTCTAATACTAAATCTATAATTATAAAATTGCAAATTTGAAATATTAGTTTTTCCAAATTTACTTTTCATATTTGGCATCCATCCATAACCACCATTAGAATAAATTAGCGGATATGTCATAGGATCTGTATGTTTGCTAATTGTTGGTATACTAATTGGTTTTTCATACTTAGAGTGAATGACGATATCACGTTAGATAGGAGGAGGATCATCTTTTTTAACATATACTATCGCGACTTCATTATAGGTAGGTACATTGTATCTATTTTTATCCAAATTGTTATTGCGGACAATAGATATTGTAATTGTTCTTGGAGGACGATTGATTTTTACATATCGTTGTACACTGGAAGAACTTTTTGTATACTGCATGCCGGAGTGTGAGTGCGCAGTATACTACAAGCGTGCGCAGTACGCTTGAAAACTTTTGGTAAATAGAAATAAAATGTTGGCGTTTTGAAAGCCACCGACCGTGCGCGCGCAGCTCGTTGGGATTCAAAACGCCAACATTTCTCTTGCTGTTTACCGCTAAGTATGAGCGGACTGCACACCTCCCCTCTTAGCAGGCAGTCCGCTAAGACTTCTATCAGTGTAGTTCTTCTCTCTTCTACTTCATGCATCATTTTATAGGCTTTTGCATTAGGGTTAATGTTTCTTATCTCATTATCTAATTCTTTTAATAATACTATATTTGCATTGAATTTATTACGTTCAATCGTTGCCATTTCATTATCTAAAACATATAATTGTCCATATTTACGTGCTTCATCTTTATTAGGATGCAAAGCATACATATTATGATAAATTTGTCCACATATTTTCATAACTTGTGGTCCTTTACCTGTCAATTTATCAAAATTAGCACCAAAACTTGCGATGGCTAAAGCATTATTGTAGAATCTTACATTTTGTCGAAAATCAATACTTTCTTTTGGACGTTCGGTTGCTAAAAGTTTCAATCGTTCTGGGTAAGGAGGATTGTCTAAAAATTCCACCTTACCTTTATGACAACAATCGGAGAAATCTTTACTTTTATTATATTCGAAAGCAGAATGCTTTGCATCACAATAAACACATGTATGTGTCATGGAGCCAATGTAATTTTCAGAGATAACATTTTCAACAAAATATATATTTGCAATACAACCAATGAGTTTAGAATTACTTTCTTCTGCTAGAACTTTTTTATTCAATTTCTTTAATTTTTTTTAAATCATGTCCTTAATTTTATCATTTTTTTTGTTTATCATGACATTATCATTGTTATTACAAATATTATTATTGTTATTTTCAATATAATAATTGATGTCTTCAATTTTTAATCGTTTACACTTTATAAGTAACGTTTTTAATTGATAAGAATCATATTTATATTCTCGCTTTCTCTCATCTGTTGGTTTATGCATTCCAATATTATAATTAAAATTTTGAAATTGGTAAAAATCATTATCCATTTGCGTTTTGTCAATAACATCAGGAATTTCCAATAATTGATCGTCAATTTTTTAAATTATTTCCATTTTATCATATTCAACATAATGTTAATTTTTTAATTTTGTATAAGTTTTTCTTTTGCGTAATGCTTCTTTTTCACGTAGCTGTTTCAATTCATCAGTACTTATATTTTGAATCGATTTTACTTTTGCTATTCTATTCTCTTCTAATATTTTTTCATATTCATATGATTCTTTTTTTAATTTCATATAAGCTTCTTTCTTTCGTGAAGCCTCACTCGCACGTATTAGTTCCAATTCACCATTACTTTTTTTTTCTTCTAATTCCATTTTGGTTTTCCTAGTATTTTTGAACTTTTCTATACATTTAGTTGGTTTAGAATCTCTTAATTTTATATAAGCTTCTTTCTTACGTGAAGCCTCACTCGCACGTATTTGTTCCAATTCATCATTACTTTTTTTCCTTTGATTCCATTTTGATTTTCTTAGTATTTTTTAACTTTTCTATATATTTATTTGCTTCAGAATCTTTTAATTTTATATAATCTTTTTTCTTACGTGAAGCCTCATTCGCACGTATTTGTTCCAATTCATCATTACTTTTTTTTTCCTTGGATTCCATTTTGTTTTTTTTTTTTTAGTATCTTTTAACTTTTCTATATATTTATTTGGTTCAGAATCTTTTAATTTTATATCAGCTTCTTTCTTACGTGAAGCCTTATTAGAACGTATTTGTTCTAATTGATCATTACTTTTCATTTTCTTGAATTCTAATTTCGTTTTCCTTGTAATTTCTAACATTTCTTTATATTTATTTGGTTGTTCCATTTTCATTTTTAAATAAGCTTTTTTCTTTCGTTAAGCATTATTGACACGTTTTCGTTCTAATTTTTATTTTTTTTTTTCTTCATTTTTGTAATTTTCTGTTTTATTGCATTTTTTCGATATTCATTCGATTTTTCTGTCACCTTTTTCTTAATCAATTTTGTTATACATGAAGATTCCTTGTTATCTATTTCTTTTAATTATTTTCTTTCTTGATTTAATTCAATCTCATTATTCCTAATTTTATCATTGTTATAATTTATGCTAATATCATCAAAAACCATTAAATAATCATTTTGTCTTAAAAAATTTTTTTCTGAAGAGTCACTGTCAATTTCCATTGGAATTATTTCAAGATTAGAATCTTCTGGTTTGCAATACATTTGCATCATTTTTTTTTGTTCTGCTAATAACTGCATTTGTAATTTTTTTTCAAGAAGTTCAGTCTCAGCGTTATCTAAATTTAATTGTATTTTATTTAAACAAGGTTCATGATAAAAACTTCTTCTTATCATGTCCGGTGGATTATTGTAATTGATAGTTGCATTATTATAATTATATAAAATTAGAAACATTGTTATTTGCTGTGTTTCGAAAATTTTCAATAAATGTAATCGCATTTGGGAAGTATCATATTTTAAACAACATGGACATAAATTGTAAAGTATCTAAACAGCAAAAGCAATTACAAAAACGCTGCAATCATAATTATTTGTTTGTGATTGTACTGTTTCGAAAACTATGCTTAACGGGATGTCGTAGTTGTTGGAATCGACTTTTGCTTTTTTTATCTTACTGATATCTTTTTAAATTTACTATTTGGACAAATATAATGACTTGTCCGCGGTAAAACTATATTAATACAATAATTTTTGTTAAATTAAAAATTCAATTTAGCTTCATATTTTTTTATGAACTTTGAATGAAAATTAGATATCAAGCTCGATGGACCTAACCTCAAAATAGTATATATCGAAAGTTTGTTTATAACTTTTTATGTATATTATTTTGGTAAATTTCTTGACTTGTCCGCGCTAAGGATTAATCTTACGAATTTTCTTACTGAAGTGAAAGAATTTGATTTGACGCACTGTTTACTCATGAACTTTGAATAAAAATATTAGTAGGAGAAGCAGAACTACGATATCCTCTTAATTCTGATTTGTTTGGAAATAATTTGATTATATAGATTTTATGCTCATCTTGTAAATATTTAAGATTGAAGCTATCATATATATGAATTATTTTATTATTATAATACATACGAATCCAGTGATCACTTTTGAAATTGCCAGAAAATAATAATTGTATAAATTGGGTATCAATAGGTACTGAATTAATATATTGCGGTTTTTGAATAAGTAAAGTTAATTGCATATCAAATGAGGTGCACCGTTTTAAAATATTATTAAATTCTAATATATGATTATCAGTTAACATCGAATTAATTCCACTATACAATCCTTGTCCTTTAACAATTAATTTATTTTCCTCAGTCAGACCCATTATTGAAAATTAAAATTCTTTGAACACTTTTTATCTACTTTAAATAAACTTAGAATTGCTTTTATATTAACTTATTTGATTAATTGTATTTTCATACGTAAAAGCTGAAAAACCAAAGAAAAAATTATGAAAAATGCTATGAATTGTCATTAGAAAAAAAATTGAATGCTAATAAAATTAAGTCTTAGCATTAATTTAATTAAGGGCACAAAATACCTTTCACAAATCTTTTTACTCTATCTTATTTATTTTTACTTACATGATGAATATAGCAAGCTGAACTTTAAATGATTTTCATTTCTTTTTCCAATTTTGCAATTTTCCAGAAATTTATAGCTAAAATAATATGATTTAGTATACAAATTTTTTTTAATTAGCTGATTTAATAATGAATATATCTTAAATAATCTCCGAAAAGTTTCTTATGTAAATCTAATTTCGTTTTTATTTTGTTAAGAGGCGGTCGGAACCAAATCAGATACTTAGTTCAGTGTTTATAATAAATGCTTATAATAATTTAATTACTCATTCATACGACAAAAATTAAGTCAATACCTCTAGTCATGTACATGCATAATTTAAAATAGTTAAAGCCACAATAATATACAAAATATTATCATCAGGCGAAAAATACCATTTCATAATCAAAGCGACAATTTTTTGCATGTAATATATGTCAAGTCAGCATTTTTCGCTTTATGACAATATTTTGCATGTATTTGTCGCTTTAATTATGTTATTGTATTTTTTACATATATGACTAGAGGAATCGACTATATTTTTGCAGTGTAAATGAGTAAATAAATTTTTATAAGCATTTATTATAAGTATCAAACTAAGTAACTTCAAGACAATTTTTCTTAAATATTGAATTTTAAAAATCTTTAGTCTGCTTTTGAATAATATTTTTATTATATATATACATATATATATATATATATATATATATATATATATATATATAATTACATACACAAATACATTTAAAAATGGATACTTTGAAATTTAAAATATTTTAAATTGAAAAATATTTTTTATAAAGGTCAGAATCAAATCGAGCGATGTTAGGGGCGAGGTGATTGAAGCTAGTAAATAATTAAATTAGTATAAATTTAATATACGATTAATATGAATTTCAATATACAATAAATAATATTGTGAGATTCTATTATTCCAATATTTTTTTTCCGAACTAAATTATTCATTTTCATCCATTTTTTATCAAAAAAATATAGACCAACAGTTTTGAGGTTATAACTTTATTTACTTACGATAATAAGCGTTTTCTGCTTATGAGTCAAAACATGGTTATACCCGCCATTATAATATAAGCTTGAATCTTATTGGCTGATCACAAAAGATCAAAGTTGAGTCTAAATTAATTTTTAGGATAATGTTTTCATTAAAATACTTAACAAATCGTAACATTTATAAACGTTATAAATCCATTTAAGATTTTTAAGCATAAACTTATACATTATAAGTTTTATTTTATTATAGATATAATTTGACTAGCATGGTAGATCCCTGCTCAAGGAAATTAAATAATAATTCTATAAGTCAGAAATTTTTAAGTAAATGTCAATTAAAGAATTTAATATCTGAAATAGGCCGTCAAGATGCAAGCATTAATAATTGCGTTCAAACAAAAAATAAACTTTGTAAATTTTTTAGTTCAACCAAAAATCACTTATAGTTAATTTTAAATCATCATATTGTAAAAAAGTATTATTGTTATGACCCTCAAAAAGTACATCTGAATCTCAAGTGCACACGCACGCACTCACACACGCAATCATGCACCCACGCACACACACGCACATACACACACAAGAACACTAGTGCCCATGTTAATGTCTGACTTTACAACAGTAGTTGTCATGGATCTTGCTTTCACAGAAATCACCTGTTTAATAGATCATGACTCGCATAAAGAATCGTAGAGACCTTTGCAGCCTCGTGTTTTATACGTCTCGAAAAGCCCTTTCGAAAGAGCCCCCACCCAACCCCACATCCCATTTAAGATTTTTGACCCCCCGCACCCGCCCCTTGGGAAGGGGGGGTGGGAAGATACTTTTTCTGTTATATAATAAATTTTCTAACCCTATTGAACCCCTAAGAATTTTAATTCAATATTTCAATCTGTTCCAAAGTTATTCAAGTGGCCTGACACTTTTGGAAGGCACTGTATAGTGTTTCTACGTGTTTGTACGAGCGTTTATGTATCTGTACGTGTGTGTAGGTGTCTGTACGTGTGTAAACGTGTTTGTACATGTCAGTACGTGTGTGAACGTGTTTTTACGTGTTTATACGTGTTTTTACGTGTGTGCACATAAATGTACATTTTTGCACGTGTGAGTGTAGTAGTTTACACGTGTATGTATGTGTAGGCGTAAGCAGGTGTCAATACGCGCAAGCATCCGTGTTAGTACATATGTGTACATGTGCTTACGTGTTTGCACGTGTACGTACGAGTTTGTACGTGTGTGTACGTGTTTTGACGTGTGCGTATGTGTGTGTGCGAGTTTCTATGTGTGCGTTCGGGTTTGTGTTCGTATGGGTTTTGTATTGTGTGCACAGCATTCTAAGTGTGTCTACGTGTGCGTACGCGTTTGGACGTGTGTGTACATATGTGTACGTGTTTGTACATCTATGTGCGTGTTCCTACGTAGGTGTACGCGTGTTCACGTGTTTGTAGCTGTGTGCTTGTGATTTTATGTGTGTCTGCATGTTCGTACATGTGTGTACATGTGTGTACGTGTTCGTAATTGTGCATGCGTTTGTAGGTGTAAGTACTTGTGTGCACGTGTTTCTATTTGCGTGTACGTGTTTGTACGTGTTTGTACGTGTTTGTACGTGTTTGTACATGTCTGTACACGTGCGCACGTGTTTCTATGCGTGCACGTGTTGCTATGTATGTGCACGTGTTTGCAGGTGTGTCTACGTGTTCGTACATGTGTGTACATGTGTGTACGTGTTCGTAATTGTGCATGCGTTTGTACGTGTGAGTATTTGTATGCACGTGTTTCTATTTGAGTGTACGTGTCTGTACGTGTTTATACATGTGTGTACACGTGTGTACGTGTTTGTACGTGTGTGCACGTATTTCTATGTGTGTGTACGTGTTTGTATGTGTGTGTGCGTGTTTGTACGCGTTTGTACCTGTGTCTTCGTCTTTGTACATGTGTTGGTGTGTTCATACGTGAGTGTGTGCATGTGTACGTATTTGTACGTGTGTGTTATACGTGTTTCTGCGTGATCGGACATGTGTGTACGTGTGTGTACATATTGGTACGGGTTCGTACCTGTTTTTACGTTTGTGTTCGTACGTGTAAGGGCGCGTACCTGTTTGTACGAACGTATACAAAATTTTCGGGTTCGCATGTGTGTGTGAGAGAGTTTCCACGTGTGTACAAGTTAATACGTGCGTGTACGAAATTCTACGTGTTTGTACGTGTGTGCGTAGAGTTTTTTACGTGTGTACGGATGTATAGGCGTAAGCAGATGTTAATACGCGTATATACAAGTGCGTACGTGTTTGTACGTATTCGTAAGGATTTTGTATTGTCTGCACGTCTTTTCATGTGTATCTACGTGTGCGTAAGCGTTTGGACGTGTGTGTACGTGTTCGTACATGAGTATGCCTGTGTGTACGTTTGTTTTCGTGTTCCTACGTATGGGTACGTGTTTTTATATATGTGTATGTGTTTGTACTCGCGTGTACAAGTTTGTACGTGTTTGTATGTTTGTATGTATTTGTACGTGTTTGTACGTGTAAGTACATGTGCGCAAGTGTCTTTTTCTTGTGTGTACGTGTTCGGACACGTGTGTACGCGTTTGTACTTGTGTTCACGTGTTTCTATTTGTGTGGCCGTGTTTGTACGTGTGTCTACATTTGTTTACGTGTATCTACGTATGTGTACGTATTTCTGAATGTATGTACGTTTTTGTAGTTGTGTGTACGTGTGTGTACGAGTTTGTACTTGTTTGTACGTGTGTCCGCGTGTGAGAAAGGGTTGTTTATCGTGCATAGGTGTTTGGCCGTGTTTATTTGTGTGTGTACGCGTGTGTACGTGTATGCATGTGTTTTACATGTGATCACACATAATTATACATAGTCATACACCTTGACAGATAACAGTACGCGGGCGCACACGCTTACACAGAGACATCACTACACGCATACACACGCATTGTTGATTATATCACTAATTGGAATCCAGTTTATTATGTCGATAATAAAAAGGAAGTTCAAACGTTGACGGTGACCATTATGTTTATGATGATGTTTTTGTTGATTACGTTAAAAAAAATGACTTTGTCTTTTTCTTTCAAAGATTATGATATTGATTAAATTACAATAAATTTCATATTGAAAATGATTTTAATGTTCTGTGAATTGTGTGCATGTTAAAAAGTATATCGGTACAAAGCTGAGCTATAAGGATAACGTTTTCTATAAGTCTTTTTATTTAAAATTTATCAGTAAGACTTTTTCAATTATTCTTAACAAACTTTGCCTCAAACGCTTATAGTAGCTTCCTATTCATTGCCATTGATTATGCAATGTGTTGATGAAATTCTGAAAGTTATTTTTAGCATATAAGCTTCGTGACTGTACAATCGTAGTCATCTGTTTATTTTACGGTATATTTGTGTGTAGTCATATATGATGCCTCAATAAAAAATAAATAATAAATAATAAATCTTTATTCCTATTTCAAAATTAAAAATATCGAATTATCATTGATTAAAAATCATTTATTTTATGATTATTTTTCTTTAATCAAAAGTGAGTTTTTAATAAATTCTGCTTTCTATATTATATTTAAAAATACAATTATTATTGATTGATTTTGATTCAATCAAAATGTATTCGCACGCAATTAAATAACATGCTTTAATAATTAAGAATTTTTAAATCAAATTTGAAATGTTAAATAATTTTGATTAGATCTCAATAATTTGGGGTTCATTTGCGTAATTAAATACCATATTACAATAAATTTTGATTCCCATATCAAAATTAGAAATGTTGAATTATTATTGATTTAATTTGGTTGATATGAGTTTATTTGTCTACAATCAAGTATAGTGCTTCAATAAATTTTGGTTTTGACGTTCGAATCAATATATTTAATTACCACTGATTCATTTTGGTTTGTTTGAGGTTTGTTTGTTACAATTAAATATGATGCTATAATAAATATTGTCTTGTATGTCAAAATTCAAAATATAGCATAATTGTCGATTCAATTTATTCAATTTGAGGTTTATTTGTGTGCAATTAAAAAAGTTGCTGTAATTAATATTGATTTTATATCAAAATTTTGAATATTGAATTTCTATCGATTTAATTTTGTTAATATGGGATTTACTTGTGTGCAATCAAATATGATGTTCTAATAAATTTTACGTTTTTCATTAAAATTCGAAATATCGGATTTTCATCGATCTAAATTGGTTAATTTTGAGTTTTACTTGTGTCCAATCAAACATGATGCTTCAATA
The DNA here is from genome assembly GCA_017163975.1 of Anastatus disparis. Taxonomy (NCBI): domain Eukaryota; kingdom Metazoa; phylum Arthropoda; class Insecta; order Hymenoptera; family Eupelmidae; genus Anastatus; species Anastatus disparis. Next base: position 4,095,221 of record JAFFSR010000277.1, on the reverse strand, counting down.
AATTTTGATTTTTACATCAAAATTCAAGATATTGAATCACCATCAGTTTAATTATATTAATTAGATGTTTAAATTGTGCGACCAATTATAATGCTTTGATAAATTTTGATTTCTACACCAAAATTCGAAGTGTTAAATTACCATCGATTTCTTTTAATAAATTTGAGGGTTCATTTGTGTATCTTTGAATATATTACTTTAATGAATTTTTATTTTTACATCCAAAATTAAAAATATAAAATTACTGCTGATTTAATTTGCTTAATTTTAAGTTTAATTGTGCACAGTTGAATATGATGCTTCAATGAATTGATACTCTCACATCAAATTCGAAATATTAAATTACCTTTGATTTAGTTTGTTCAAATTTTATTTTATTCGTGTGCAATTAAAAATGGTGTTTTAATGAATTTTGATTCCTCGTCAAAATTCACAATATTGACTTACTATCAATTTAATTGATTTATTTTTGGTTTATTGTTACGCAATCAATTGCGATCCTTCAAAAAATTTTGCTGTCCATTTCAAAATTCAAAATATTAAAATGTCTTCAAATCAATTATAATAATTTGATGTCAATTTGTGAGCATTCAAATACGATGCTTCGATAAATTTTGATTTTTACATTAAATCTAAAATATTGAAATATAATCAATTTAATTTGATTTATTTAAGGTATATTTATATGTAATTAAATATGTTGCTACAATAAATCTTGATCCCTACCACAATATTCAGGATGTTGAATTATCGTCGTGCAATTTAATTGAATTGAAAAAGCATGCTTGAGATTGCAATGTTTAAAGTTGAATTCTGAAAATTAATATTCACTATCATTCTACATTACAAATTCTAAGTGTATGAAGAAATTCAATCGAGCGACGTTAGAAGTGAAGTATTTTACGCTAGTAATATAATATTCTTAGAAATTATATGCATATTACGCATCTAACACATGAGTAGCGAACATATCATGGTATATCGAATTATTTGCAAGAGCACAAACGAAGTATTGTTTTATTAAGCTGCTTACAAAGAAATCAGCTAATAGTTTGGATTTGAAGCTTTCACGGTGAATGTTAGACATTGTTTGAAGGTTTTTTTTCGGATTTTAACCGTGTTAGTTGTGGTTTGGGATACCAACGTTTTGTGAACATTACACTTCACTCCATCAGGGTGAGCCTGAATCTGATGGTTCAGACTGTCTAATCACTATATATAGGGGGCATAATTTTGGGCGGGGTTTTTTGGTTGAATGGTTATGGGTGTTCCGGTTGATTGGTTATAGGTAAATTGCCTTTGGGAACAGAGGTTGCCATATTGGGTTCAGGAAGTAGCCGTTATCTTTGTTTAGATATTTTGGATGTTTTAGTATTTCTATGGCTTCTTGGTGTTTTCTTGGAAAGTAAGAATTGGTTTTGGATAGGATAGTTGTGTGGTCGAAGTCTATTTGGTGGCTGGTTTCAATGTAGTGTTTTGTTAATGCTGATTGTGTGAATTGTTTCAATTTCACCTTGCTGCTGTGCTCTTAAATTTTCAATACAAACATTCAACAAAAAGAAAAAACTCATCTTAACATAGACACACTACCATATATACAAGGCGTCATGGAACAGATCGGACGAATACTAAATAAACACAGCATCCGTACCATATATAAACCTCTAACAAAAAAAGGACAAATTCTTCACAACCCCGAAGACAAAAAACCTCTGTTACACACTCCCGGTGTTTATAAAATACCTTGCTCTTGTGGAAAAGTCTACATAGGAGAAACTGGAAGAACATTCCACCAACGACTTAAAAAACACAGCAGCAAGGTAAAATTGAAACACTTCACATAATCAGCATTAGCAGAACACCACATTGAAACCGGCCACCAAGTGGTTTTCTTAATATTTTTTAACGCTTCATTAGGTATATATCGCTTCCTTTGTTCACTTTCAAATTTTTTTTTTAATTTGAGGCAATTTTTTTAGGCTGGCACTGACTCCAAAAATTCTAATGTTTTCAAGTATATATTGTCTTATCTATAAGCTGATTTCTTTGTAAGCAGCCTAATAAAAAAATAATTCGTTTGTGCTCTCGCAAATAATTAGATAGTCTATAATATGTTTGCTACAGATGTGTTAGATGCGTAGTACGTGTATTATTTCTAAGAATATCATATTATTTTTAGTGCAATGTTTTTTAATACCGTTTTTTTTTGTTGAAAATTTTTCATCTATACATGTGCACTTATATTTTGTTGAAACAGTATCAATAAAAAGTCACTCAAGAGGCCGTCAGGACTATTTGCTGCATGGGAGCACTGCGGTCAGGTGAGAGAAAAATGTAAAATAATTTTTACACAGCGATTTAGAATTTACTAAAACAACAATATATCTCTAATGTTGTCAATAACTGTAGCCATATATATGTAGAATTATTATTGATGCTTATCTTGTTTGAAAAGTTTAAAATATTTTTGTAAAGCGAAAAATGCAGCGCAAGATAGAGCCGGCGTGAGCATATACATTCATCGTTCCTCAGGATTACTTTCTCTGTCGCACTAAAGAAAAATACACATGTTTACATCGGCTCTATCACGCACAGCATTTTTCGCTTTACAAAAATATTTCAGACTTTTCAAACAAAATTAGCATCGATAATTACTCTACATATACATGGCAAGAGTTATTGACAACATTAGAAGTATATTATTGTCTTAATAAATTGTAAATTTGTGTATAAAAAATATTTTCTAGTACTGCGTGCGCTAAATCCGCTTGAAGCGCTCTCTGTTCCGGGGCCTATGTTGCATTTTCTGGCAGGGTATAGTTGACGATTTTTGTGAATTTCGTACACGTATGTCACGTTGATAAAGCATATAAGTGTGGCTGCACGTATGCGCGTATACAGACTAATGGCATGAGAGATACTATGAACGATGAATCAGTTGCTCTACATTCGGCTTATTCTTGTATATATATGTGTGTGTATGTGTGTTTCTAAATAACTAGCAAATTTTTCAGTTTGTGTATATTGTATTAATAATTAATTATTTCACGTTCTAACCAGGAGAGTGTCTGAGTTGCGGGTCACAGATCTTGATGAAACTTTGGGATAAGTTTTTAGGTACCAAAATATGAGTAAAGCCATAGCGGTACGGCCTAACGCTTCGAAAAACTAAAGTTATGGAAGATTATAGTCTTATTTTCAGAAAAATATGATAAAAGAACTCGTAATTGAAGTGAAAATAATTCTGTTTTGAAATATCTTTAATAAATGCACAATAACTAAAATAAAAGTAGAGAAGGCAAGCTTTAATTTGCGAGTTTCCGAATTGAAACATAATAATTAGAACTAAAGTTATGCTTTTTTAAAGCTAAGCAGCAAAAGAGTAGTAAAAATCAGCATTCTTCAAAATTTAGATGATTTTTAGTACTCTCTTAGTGATCAACTTTAAAAAAGCATAACTTTAGTTCTAATTATTATTTTTCAATTCGGAAACTCGCAAATTAAAGCTTGCTTTCTCTACTTTTATTTTAGTTATTGTGCATTAATTAAAGATATTTCTAAACAGAATTATTTTCACCTCAATTACGAGTTCTTTTTTCATTTTTTTCTGAAAATAAGACTATAATCTTTCATAACTTTAGTTTTTCGAAGCGTTAGACCGTACCGCTATGGCTTTACTCATATTTTGGTACCTAAAAACTTATCCTAAAGTTTTATCAAGTTCTCTGACCCGCAACTCAGACACTCTCCTGGTAAGTATATCTTTGAAATTGTTTTGGTTTCTTTTTTTTTCATTTATCATTTAGGGAATGCCTAGTTTTACTGATACATAGATTTCGTTTTTTTATTTGAATTATCATTCGTGGAGTGCGTAGTTTTTGTTTAGTATTACTTTTAAAGGGTACAGATTTCGAGTGGCGGATTTACCACACACGCACTAGAAAATAGTGTTCGATGCGCGTGTCCTATGTGTCATTTCCCGGCACGGCGTAAGCGCTCTCGCTATGCTCGAGTGCTTGCGCCGTGCCAGAAAATGACTCATAGGACTCTTGTATCGAAAAATACTATTATCTTCTTCTCTAGGGACCCCCTAAAAAGGGACTGGAAACCTCGTTCTGCGTTTTCTATTGGCTGTTACAAACAAGAGATCTAAACTGGAAACTACATAAGAAAGTAATATGTTAGAAAGAGACAGTAAATATTCCCTACGAAGACGACCCGTGATGTTTTCTATAAGTACTTTATCCGTTCCTTTTCGGTTTAGATCAGTATGGTGGCAACATTTTCTTGTCACTTCCTAGAGGGTCCCTATTCTTCTCTCACCTGCAGCGCCACTAAGCGGCAAATGGTTCCGATTTCCTCTTAATAATCAATTATACATAAGTATATATTACGTTAATTCAAACATCGATTATAACTAAGTCCTTCGAATATAATATACAAAGAGTGTATATTTACAGATATTATTGGAAGCAGCTAACACCATCTGGTGGTTAAAAAATATGTACTGCCTGAGAACGTTTTAGCTGCAATGTATACGCACTGAACAAGAAAAAAGAATAGTGTAGTGGAATTAGAAAATAAATATTAGTTTTACTTATGAATTATAATTTACAGTGTTTATTATAATTTATATAGAAAAAAGTAAGCATGACGCAAAAATTATAATTATTTCAATGATAATATTCAAATTCAAAGGTTAGATTCGTAGGATAGGTAGATAATGTAGAAATTTTTTGGCAGCAATAACTAATAATAAATAATAATTTAACTGAAAAATAAGTAGAATAGTATGTTGCATATCGAAAATCATTAAATAATAATAATAAAATTAAAAACTTATAAAATTAAGTCATAAATTCTTTGATAATAAAATATTTTTTTCGAAGTCTAATGAATGAGTTACACTACCTAATTGATTCTTTTTAATACGTTCATCGATTTTTTTTTGAATTTATATTTTGCTACAGAAAAAGAATTAATGTTACAGTTACTATTTTTGCCGTTTCTTTTTACAATTTATTGCGCAACAAATAACTTAAGCCATTATAAACACGATTTTGCATACAAAATGTATCAACAAGGTCCTACCCGCGAAGAACATCCGAACAGTTACTGCGTATTTGCGTTCGGTTTGACACCTGATTTATCGGCAAGCGATGGTTGTCATTGAAATTCATTAGAAAATGGCAATGCACAAATTAATGTTAGATTCGACGACCCATTAGAGGACGATGTGAATTTTATAATTTATGCTGAATACGACAATTTACTTGAAATTGACTCGTCAAGACAGGTTGTCGTAGATTTTGTCGGTTAAGTAATAGTGGTGGTAGTGGTGGCAGTGGTGAGGATATATTTCTCGTTAATTAGGCAAAGCGAAAGCCATTTTTGTTATCTCAGTCGGTGGGCAACTTTCATTGCAAACAGTATGGACCTGGTGATTGACGTGCAGTTTTCAAAGGACAATGAAAATCGTTTGATTCTAAAGGAGGTGACTATAATCGCTATTCATAAAAACTTTATCGCTCATTGGATTGTGGCTCCTTGTAATTTAAGATGCTCGCCTAAGAATCTCATGAGACAAAATAACGGGATGACACTGAATCATTATGGTCTGGAGTGGTATGAAGGCGATAGATCGATAAAAAGATTATACAATAATTTGGAAAATATTTGCACATGTCAAATTTTCGTACAAGCTCAAGAAAAAGTAAAACTACTTTTTAAACTCTTTCAAACTGACTACTTGTGAGATTATAAATTTAGAAAGACAACAAGATTGTCCAGCTTTCAATAATTTAAATTTCAATAGTGTACAATGTATGCATCATTATATAAAATCATCTTATTCAAATTACGCGTGTGTACTAAATAGCGTTGCTAATCTCAAACATTAGCTACTGAAACTTGGAGTCGTTAACTTTCGAAATTCTCTGCGATGAACTCAAAAGAGATTGTTCGATATCTGATAAGAATCAAGTTTTACACTGTAGGCGTTTATACAGTGGGTTGGATTCAGAGGAATCCAACCCACTGTAAAATTTGCATTTGTTCTTAATACGCTAAATTATAATCAGAGTAGTGCGCACTGAGTTACCATATACGTTGATAAAAATAGTACAGGTACGTACTTTGATAGTCTTGGTAAAGCACCGCAAATTTCAAAATATTCACGAAGTTTTCAGAAAAATTGTAAAAAATTTAGATTTTATAGTAAACGCTTACAAAGCGAATATTCCAACATTTGTGGTTATTATTGTATTATGTGTCTGTATTATATGTCTAGTGGATTGGTTTCAAGAAATTGTTCGAAAATTTCCCACAGAACTTGCAAAAAAATAATACTATAATCAAGAATTTTGTGGAAAAAATTTTCTATGCGTAATATATTTAACTGCCTCGTATTGATTGGAGACCATCTTTATACAATGTCCCTATCAACTTTTTACAGTAGAAGAGAAACGGCATTCACCCGGTCTACCCATAGCTATGTGATCGACGGTAACAGCAGTAACAGCAACTAAACTTGAGCAAGATTGCTGGTCAAAAGAGGAGCTTGGAATAGTCATTTGGTAATGACTTGGTATATTTAATGAAACAGGATAGCAAGGGGCATTCTGTTTTTTGCACTATGGGCGAAAAGGAATTGGTGCTCATAGCATGCTTCTGCAAATACAATTTTCAAGGTCCACCTCTGTCTGTTGACTGCAGGGAGGCGTTAAAGCAGGAGATTAAAAAGCATTATAACAAGTGTGAAATTTGAAGAATTTTACACTTGTTATAATGAGGAATCTATGTTGGATCAACGACTCTCTAATCTCATATACTACCCATTTTATTACTTGTTTCTACAAGAAAGTTTTCCAATTGGTACCCAATAAAGGTCAACCCAAAGGGGAAGAGAGTGGTGGACCAACGAAAAAATATGTCCGATATAGACGATCATTAGTATTTAATCGTGTAATGTTTGAACGCTTTAAAGATTTATCAAAATGTATAGATTATAGAATGATATATTTAAATACTGTTGCGAAATTTGTAAATTATATATTACAAAACATAGTTACAAATATGAAAAATGTATTGGAATATAAACAAGAATCTCAGTATACGTACTATAATTCTAGCGATATAAAAAGTACGATGTCTAGTTTGATCTAATTTTAGCAAAAGAAGACTTATTTATAATCATACACAAATTTATTATTTATTATATGTACACACTAATTAACTATATGAATGCTACGTTGTAATGTTTTATTTATAAGAAATGTTTTTAAATTTTAAAACATAAGTATTCCAATCACCTTGTCTATTTGTCAAAAATGTATAGTTTCAGTTACTATAGCAAAATTGGGCTATATATATTTTCTGTATAAATGATATGCGAGGCGCGCGTTGAAGTTAGTTGTAGACGAGACGCAAACTAGAGAGCACGCATTCTTATAAAATCGTATTATTGTATTGTAGTTAAATAAGTTTTGTTGTAATAGAATAAAGAAACATTTTGACAGATCACAAATAAACTATAATTTATTTAACATCTGGCGATCGTGAAAAGGACGGTGTTGTGATCGAATTGAAATTGTTTTCTTCCTCTTTTGCGTCTCGTATCTGATCAAAATGGAGGCAGCCAAGAAAAATAGAAGGATTCAACGTACGTTATTTACAAAATGTCTCAAAAACTTTACAAATAAGTGCGCGAATATTAATACGAGCCAAAGTGACAGACAAGTAGCATTGCAATTGCTTGAATTGCGAATGGCTGAGCTGGAAAGCGTGAACGCAAAATATATAGAAACACTCATGGAAAAAGAAGACGAAGAAAAGATTATCGAAACAGAGATTGAAGCGCATGAAGGCTATAAATTGCAGTTCCTGACAGCAAAATTAGGCTACTTAAGCGAAGTTAATCAGAATAACGCGTTGGCTATAGAAAATGATTCGCAGTCACGGGCAACGGCACGCGTAAATACTGAAAAACCATTCAAGCGTCCGACGTTGAATCCGCCGACTTTTAACGGCCATGTGAATAATTGGCTGCCATTCTGGTCGCATTATAAAAAGATTCACGAAGATGCAAATATTCCCAAGGAAGATAAATTGGAATATTTAAAGCGGCAGATGGAAAAAGGCTCGAAAGCTGATAATATTATTCAAGGTTATCCAACAACGGCAGCGAATTATGACAAAGCTTTCGAAAGTCTAAAAAATCGGTATGGCCGCGATGATCTTCTGATAGAATTTTACACCCGAGAGTTGCTTTCATTAGCAATAAAGAACGCCGCTAACAAAGGAAAACAAAAGCAAGTCTTTCTTCTATATATGATAAAGTATCTGCGCATATAAGGGCTTTGGAAACATTAGGCGTAAAAACCGACAATTGTGCTGTCATGCTCTACCCGTTGGTAGAATCTTCGTTACCCGAAGAGATTCTCAGAACCTGGCAACGTACGAGTCACAGCAATGCAGCAGTTGGCAACGAAGTAAATGGCGCTGGTATGCAAGTTCAAGATAGGCTGACGCGACTGTTACAGTTCCTCGAAATCGAAGCAGATAATGAAGAAAGTTTTAACATGGCGGTAAGCGGTTTTTCGATTGAAGAGAAAGAAATTAAAAGAAAAGAAATGAAAGGTAAGACCGTTTTAACGGAAGAGCAAGCCACAGCGAATGTTTTACTATCGAGTGAAACAAAGCGATCTAAATGTATATTTTGTGGTGATAATCATGAAAATGCGCTGTGTGAAAAAGCTAAAAAATTAAGTATGGACACGCGAAAAAAGATCATAAAAGAGAACAATTGTTGTTATAAATGCTTAAAACGCGGACACATGTCAAGAAAGTGTAGAGTAAAATCGGAATGTGCGTGGTGCGGTGGTCGTCACGTGATAGTTGTTTGTCCATCGCTTGAAAATTCATCGAATGATAACTCGAGTAAAGTTGAAAGTTTGCATCGAAATGAGACATCGGAACAATGTCTCGCTAATTTTAGTTCTTTGCCATATGTTCGTTTAAAAACGTTACGCGTCGTGATGTATTCGGACAATAAAGAAAAAGAAGTACGCGCGGTTATTGATGATGGATCACAACGATCATATGTACGCACGGAAATAGCAAAATTTTTAGGTTATGAGCCTCTTGGTAATACCGAAATTACTCACACTTTGTTTGGTGGTGTACGTTCAGAACAACAGTCACACAATATTTATCTAGCACGGGTAAAAGCATTGAATGGTCAGTATGCGTGTAACTTTAATGTAATGAATCAGAACGTTATATGCGCGGATATACCGAAAATAGATAAAAGCGAATGGTTTAATGCGTTACCGGATAAAAATATCATTTTAAGTGATGTTAATACAGACGTTGATTCATGCAGCGAAAACATTGATTTACTTATTGGCGCTGACATAGCCGGAAAACTTTTTACGGGAAAGAAGGTAAATTTATCGAATGATTTAACAGCGCTGGAGTATAAATTAGGATGGACTGTTATGGGAAAAACTCCCGTCAAGGAAAAAACAGATGCGGTAATGACGACGATTGCGTTGTACGTTAACGATTCGAATATTACAGATTTGTGGAGTTTAGACACTCTAGGCATAAAAGATCCTGTAGAAAATTCTAATCGTTTTGCTAAAGAAAAGAGTTTCAAAGAAAATTTTTTAAGCACAGTTCATTTTAAAGAAAACAAACGTTATTCGGTTAGTTTACCGTGGATCGATAACCATGCGCCAATTTCTAGTAATTTTGAAATAGCTAAAAAACGACTAGAAAAAATAACAAAAATCTTAAAAACAGAATGTATTTATGATGATTATGACAAAGTTTTAAAAGAATGGTTAGATCAAGATATTATTGAACGTGTACCGGATAAAGAGATCAACAATGTTTCACACTACTTGCCTCATCGCCCTGTATTAAAAGTCGAAAGTACCACTAAGATTCGGCCAGTGTTCGACGCGTCAGCGTGCGAAAAAGGTTACCCGTCGTTAAATCAAATTTTAGAAAAGGGGCCTAATCTAATAGAGTTAATTCCAAATATTTTAATACGTTTTCGTAAGGATGAAATAGGTGTAGTAGCCGATATTAAAAAGGCGTTTTTACAAATCGAAGTAAACCCAGACGATCGCAATTTTCTTCGTTTTTTATGGTTTGAAGGCGAAAAGAATACAATTTATCGACATAAACGATTAGTTTTCGGTCTAACTTGCAGTCCTTTTATCTTGGGAGCGGTATTAGAATACCATCTGTCAAATATGTTAAATGTTACTAAAGATTCGGAAAAATGTTGGACAGCTGATACCGTTAAAAAATTAATAGGATCATTTTATGTCGATAATTGTATAACAAGCGTCAGTACGATGAAAGAGTTACAGACATTTAAAGTAGAAGCCAAAAACGTGATGTTAGCGGGGGGATTCGATCTAAGAGGATGGGAGTTTACAAATGATTGTACAGAGAAAGAAAACACACTCGTGCTCGGTATCATGTTTAATAAAAAGAGTGATACGTTGTCGATCAATCCAGCGTTATTGAAAGACGCGTTCAAAGCAGGAGTAACTAAACGAACTATTCTCTCGGCTGCTCATAGAATTTACGATCCAATTGGATTTACGGCACCGGTCATGATTTATCCTAAATTGATATTAAAAAGATTATGGAAAGATAATATAAAATGGGACACTTTAGTAGAAGAAAGTATACGTAAAGATGTTTTAAAATGGTATGAACAATTGCATTATTTAATCGAAATTAAAATCCCACGTAAACTTGGTGCAGGTGATAAGTCAATTCACACGTTTTGTGACGCGAGTCAACAAGCCTATACCGCTGTAACATTTATACGAATAGAAAGGGATGGGGAAACGCACATCCGTTTGCTCGCGGCAAAAGCTCGTATTGCGCCAGAAAATACGTCAATACCCAGACTCGAACTTTTAGCTGCTTCAATCGGCGCGCGACAAACACATGAACTCGCGAATAACTTCAAGGACGAAAATATTTCGATTTATTTATGGTCAGACTCGACTACGGTACTAGCTTGGCTCCAACGAGATAAACAATGGGGCATATTTGTTTGGAATCGGGTCCGAGAGATTCGAAAGTTAACAGCGACTGCTATATGGCGATATGTTCCAAGCGAGAAAAATCCGGCTGACCTGCCGTCACGCGGATGCCATGCTAAGCATCTTATCGACTCTCGTTGGTGGGAGGGGCCCGACTGGCTATACGAGGAGTCTCATAACTGGCCGAGCGACATTGACACTTTTGACGAAAATGAGATAGATAGGGAGATAAAAAAGTCAGTTAATATTTGTACGTTAAACGTAAACGTAGATGAGCAAGTATTTTGGAATATAGTTGACAAGTTCTCCTCATACAGCAAAATGATTAGATTTTTCGTTATCATGCGTAGATTTAAGAATTTTTACTGAAAAAGATTATTGTAAAGAAAAATATTTAACTTTAAGTGAAATAAAAGAAGTTGAACTTAAATTTTTACAAACGTTACAGAAAACTATGTTCACATCGGAAAAAGATAAAAAATTAAAAGACCTACAATGTTTTGTTCATAAAGATAATTTAATTAGATTAAAGACAAAAATAATTGAGCGCAAAGATAAGTTTGAATTTGTATGTCCTATTTTGTTGGACTCTAAATCTAAAATTGTTGAATTAATAATAAGAGAATTTCATGAAAATGCATGTCACGCGGGTGTGCAAACAGTGATGTGTGAATTGAGAGAGCGATTTTGGATTTTGTCCGTACGAAAAGCGGTTCATTCGGTTATTAATAAGTGTACAGTTTGTAAGCGTTACAGTGCTAAACCAGTAAAAATAGAGCCAGCTCCTTTACCGGAAAATAGAATAAAAGATGCTGCGGTTTTTGGAGTGACAGGAGTAGATTACGCTGGGCCAGTATTCTTAAAGGGAGGTCAAAAGGCGTGGATATGCTTATTCACTTGCGCGATATATAGGGCAATTCACGTAGAGCTTGTCACTTCATTATCCACGTTAGAGTTTTTAGGCGCGTTACGTCGTTTTATCGGACGCAGGGGTAGACCATTACATATCTATAGTGATAATGGAACGAATTTTGTAGGCGCTGATAATGCATTGAAAAATCTAAATTGGCACGTTATTTCAAGCTATAGTACATCGAAACAAATAGAATGGCACTTCAACCCACCATCGGCCGCATGGTGGGGCGGATGGTTGGAGCGCCTAATCGGAATGCTAAAATATATATTACGCAAAGTATTGGGAAAAGCGTGCTTAACGTATGAAGAATTATATACAGTTCTTTGCGACTGTGAATATACCGTGAATTCGCGCCCATTAACATATTTGTCGAAAGACCCACAAAATCTGAAAGCGCTCTCTCCCGCGATGTTTCTATACGATAACGACATCTCAGATAATCCTGATTTGGATATTATAAATATGACCGAATTGCAAGGTAATTACCAACGTAGACAAGAGATAATGGATCATCTGAGGCATCGATTTCGTAAAGAATATCTGAGCCAATTAATTTTTAAGGATAAGAATAAAAAGGAATTTCATAAACTGGAAACAGGTGATTTAGTAATGATTGGTGACGACAATGTCAAACGATTAAACTGGCCCTTAGCCAAAATAGAAAAACTAATTTTAGGTCGTGATAATATACCTAGAGTCGCTTTACTTAAAACCAAAGACGGAGTACTTACCCGCCCTTTACAAAAACTGTATCCTTTAGAGATTAGTAGTAATCAATCAGATGTAAAAAATGCCGATGATTTACAAAGTTTACGTAAAAAGGTAGGCGAAAAAATTAATGTTAAAGATCCACCAAATCAAAATGTTAAAATCAATGAGAAGGAAAAAACTAAACAAACACGAAGTGGTCGTATTGTAAAGCAACCTAGGAAATTAATGTAATATGTAAGCGATTAATTCATGTGTGTTGAGTTGAAACTCAAGGTGGGAGGATGTCAAAAATGTATAGTTTCAGTTACTATAGCAAAATTGGGCTATATATATTTTCTGTATAAATGATATGCGAGGCGCGCGTTGAAGTTAGTTGTAGACGAGACGCAAACTAGAGAGCACGCATTCTTATAAAATCGTATTATTGTATTGTAGTTAAATAAGTTTTGTTGTAATAAAATAAAGAAACATTTTGACAGATCACAAATAAACTATAATTTATTTAACACTATTAATACCTCATTCTTCATATACACAATAATATTTACAAGTAAATTTTATATTTTCTAAATCAATATAAAATCTTATCTTTTATTATATTAAAGTGAAACCACTTTTTCTTCGGTTCTCCGAAGATGGTTCTCCACATCTTTTAAATGTGTCTAATCTTTTGGTAATAAGAGTAGCAATTTTTTATTGGGTCCTATATAATTAGTACTTATTAGTCAGAAGCTTTTTTTGGGCTTTATATTATTTTACGCCCTTTATTTTTATTCAATGCCCATTTTTTCGGGCCCTTTTTTTTATTCTTATATTTTCTTGGGTTCTATACTTTTCGGAGCCTTATTTTTTTAGGCCTTATATTTTTTAGGCCCAATATATTTTTGGTGTCTATATTTTTTTCGGCTTTATATGTTTTCGGGCCCTACATTTTTCTGAGTCCTATTTTCTTTGGGCTTCATATTTTTTTGACCTCTTATTTTTTTGGGCCCAATATTATTATGATTTTTATATTTTCTTGGGCTCTATATTTTTTGGGTTCTATATTTTTCAGGCCTTACATTTTTCTGGGTCCTAATTTCTTTGGGCCTCATATTTTTTTGGACCTCTTATTTATTTGGGTCCAATGTTTTTTTTATTTTTGTATTTTCTTGGGCTCTGTATTTGTCTGGGCCTTATTTTTTTGGGTCCTTTATTTTTTTGGGCTCTTTATTTTTCTAGGCCTTATATTTTTTGGGCCTTTTATTTTTTTTGAGCCAAATATTTATGAATAATTTTATAAATAATTTTATACGTTGTTGTATTTTGCATAATAGTGCCAGATAGGGTATATACCCCAAGGCCGAATAAAGAATGTCTGTGACTATGTCTCTCTCATCAAAATCTAGTAAATCATTTTATTTGAAAAAAATTATACCTGAAATATCATTGTCAATTTCCATCTGGATCATTTCAAGATTTGAATTCTACTGTTCAAGATACATTTCCATGATGTTTTTTTGCTGATATTTGTTATGCTAATAAATGCATTTGTCAGTTTCTTTAAAGAAGTTTAATCTCGGCGATCACCGAGCCTCGGAGTAAATTTAAATAAAAATTCAATGTCACTTTGAAATTATTTTTGAGAATAAGTCCTCAGCCCATTACGAACATTTAGGCATAATTTTTTAAATCGGTTTATATGGCTGATTTGGAAAAAAAAGATAAGAATAAGAATAATAATTCTTATAATTAATGAACCCGGGTTCTTTCTTTTCGTCTAATGAACCCAGAGACTAAGATAAAGCCCTTTTTTAAAAAAATAGTAAAGAGAAGCGCTTATAAAAACTTGATCAACCAAAAAACTAAAACTCAACAGAAAAATATGAAAAAGATAAATGAGAGTATAAGTTTAATACTTCACGGATTATTCCAAAATATTTCACTGAAATCTTCCATTGAAAGCTTCTAGGAATATTTGTGGAATATTTCAAAGGAATGTTCAAAAACGTTTTCGAAATATTCCATGAAATATTTACAGAAGATTTCTGAAATATTCCATGTAATATTACATATAATTTTTAGCAAACATTCAAGTGAAATATTTCATGGAAGCTTCCAGAAAGGTCTGATAAACGTTTCGTTGAAAGATTTCGAAAAACTTCAAAATCGGAAAGCGGAATATTACATAAATCTTCCAGAAATATTCCACAAAATATTTCACAGTAGGATTTAAATAATCTTCCAGTGAAATATTTCATGAAAGATTTCAGGAAGATTTCATAAATATTTCACTAAAAGATTTCAAAAAACTTCAAAATCGCACATCGGAATATTACATAAATCTTCCAGAAATATTCCACGGAATATTTCACAGCAAGTTCTAAGTAATCTTCCTGTGTAACATTGTATAAAAGATTTCAGGAAGATTCCATAAATATTCCACTGGAAGATTCCGGATAACTTCAAAATTGTACAGCGGAATATTACATAAAACTTCCAGTTATATTCTACGAAATATTTCATAGAAAGATTTAAGTAATCTTCCAGTGGAATATTGTATAAAAGATTTTAGAAGGATTCCATGAAGTTTCCGTTGGAAGGTTGCGCGAAATGCTACAGGAGATTTCCAGTGACGACGATAGGGGGATATTCTTTAAATGAGAGTCTTATCCCCAATCGGTTGGACCATACCTTACTTATTAGTATATAAGTGAAAGGGTCAGCACTTTGTTGTGTACGGTCGAGGTGAATATATTAGTGCGATTTTATTACTAAATGTCAATGTTTATGTATGCGTATATATATATATATATATATATATATATATATATATATATATATATATATATATATATATATATATATATATAAATTGATGTACGAGTATAATGTGTTATTATATAATACATATACTATCCTCTCACAGCATTTCAAAATCTTCCATGAAATATTTCAGAAATATTTCGTGGTAGATTTGAAACTCTGAATCTTTCATTGAAATCTTCCAAAAATCTTCCAGGATCATTTTATGAAAGATCTGAGATGACCCAAATCTTCCAATTAAATATTCTTGGAATTTTCCAACAATATTCCATAGAATATTTCAATGTAAAAAGAATCCAGGATATACGGATATTACAGGAATATTCCATGGAAGATTCTTAAAATATTTCAAATCTTCCATGCCAATATTCCAAGAAACTTTCAAAAATATTCCATGTTGTGTGGGAGGTGATCAAAATATACTAGTTAAATAGTGTAAAAATTTATCATGTGTTACATGCTATAAATTTTAAGAAAATACGTAGTAATATTTCATTTAGCATAACTTCTAAACCACAAAAACTTTTCTAACACAATAAGGTTTCAAGTAGAATATTCAACTTGTACTTTTTTTATCTTCTATGCACTTTTTTGTAAGAGTTTTAGTTTTTTGGTATTCCAAATTCTCATAAGCACTTCTTGTTATTATATTTTTTAAATAAATAACCTAATCTTTGTCTCTGGGCATATTTAAAGAAAAGAATCAACGCGGATTTATTCTCTCCATCAAAGAATCATAACCTACAGTATCAGCCAGATCTGTTTCCTAGAGGTGTGGAGACATCTCTTTATTAGTTGTGCAAGTTCCAAATTACTACTGAAAGTGTATATTAACAGATGTCATCGATGTAAATATTTACATTCTTTGAATACTATGTATCTATACGTAAAGAGCTATAGAATTATTTTCCGACATTAATTTTAATATTTGAGCTCAATAGCTTTATAAAATAAGGCAGATATTCTTCAATTTCATTAAATTTTTACTATTATATCTATGTCCCTAACACTTTTAAGCATTTTTTCTATGAATAAAATAGAATTGTTTGGTTTTGAACTTTTTATTTTATTCTTACCTATTTTTCTCCAAATCGGTCATGTAAAAGGATTTAAAAAATTATGCCTAAATTATATAATCGGCCTAGAAATCATGCTCAGATGAAATTTTATAGTTACATTAAATTGTATCAAACTTCCTCGGGAGCACTGCGCGATATCTAAATTTAATGGTATTTCATTGAAACGTGGTTCATGACAAAAATTTCTTTTTATCATGCCCGATGGATTATCGTAATTCATATTCGTATTATTATAACTATGTAAAAGTGAAAACATTCTGATTTGTTGCATTTAAAAATTTTCTAATTAATGTAATCGCATTTAAGAAATATCATATCTAAAAAAAATGAACATAAATAATAAAGTATTGCAACAGCAAAAGCAATTGAAAAAAGGCCACAATCATAATCATTTGTTTGTTATTGTACTGTTTCGAAAACTATGCTCAATTCTGATTTGTTTGAAAATAATTTGTATATATAAATCTTATGCTTATCTTGTAGATATTTAAGATATAAACTCTGCCGTCCAAAGTAAGAAAACCTTAACTCCAATGGGATTCCAATGTAGTTAACCACTTTTATACTTTGGACGGCAGAACTGTCATATATATGAATTATTCTATTATTATAATACATACGAATCCAAGGACTTTCTTCAAAATTTCTAGAAAGCAATACTTCTTCATCAGTTGGTACTGAATTAATGTATTGCGGTTTTCGAATTGGTAAAGTTGAGTGCATATTAAATTAGTTGCACCAATTCAAAATATTAATAAATCTTAATATATGAATGTCAGTTAACATAGAAGCAATTCCTCCATACAATTCTTGTCGTTGGAGCGTTACGCGAGAGAGATAGGATGTAGGTTGATATTTTCTTTCTCTCTACCAAAAGTTACCATCACTTTTTAACACAGCATGCTCCCTCCATAGTATATATACTTTAAGGGCATGTGTAATTTTTCTTGTAATAAGATTTGCCTTTTCTATTGGTTACTATATAATTGGTAGTTATTACATATTAAAGTGAAACTACCTTTTCCTACGGTTCTTGGCTCCTACGGATCTGCGCATTTTTTGTAATAAGAATAGCAATTTTTATTGAGTCCTATACAATGAGTAGTTTTATATACAAACACTTTTTTCAGGCCTCATTTTTGGGTCTTATTTAGGCTTTAGTATATATATATTTCTCTCTTTATTTGTGTTTCACTAAAATTTGCTTTATTATCTTTTTTTCACTCTGTATTCTCTCTTTCTTCATTTTTCTTTTACCCCCCCCTCCCCATCTTTAGCTACCCTTTTAAATATTCTCTTTTCTTTAAAGTATAGATTTCAATTATGATATAATATTAGAGTCAACACTTGACTAGCTTGTAGAAAGAAGAGAAAATTTTTTGTTGACAGTGCATCTCTAAATGCAGCTAAATTTAACTCAATCAGCTAATTTTTGACTGACGTTTTGTCAATTTTTATCTTAATTTTGGATTATTGAACTGACTTTAAGAATAAATTTAGTTAATTTTTAGGTAAATTTATCGTACTTCTTATCGTGCTTAGTTTTAACTAACTTTTAGTCAACTTTTATACAACTTTTACAACTTTTAGCTATTTTTCAGCCAAGAAAAAAGAGAAAAAAATAAGATTTTTCTAGAAAAAACCTCAATTTATACAGCCAAGGGCTATATTTTCATTTCAGATTTTGATTCAGCATCGAAAAATACATAAAAAATAATAGATCATGTCAAAATTACAAACATTTTTATCATTTTGTGGGCCTGTGTTATCAATTCAACTACAAGTCACAAAGTGAAATTTCTCTAAGTTTCATGTTTTCTTATACAAAATTCGAAGACGCTGATGTATAAGGCCAGAACGGGTTATATTTCGTTTTTGTTTTTTCCTTTGAATGGGAAATAAATATTGAGTTATTTCCTATTAAAATTATCCATATGGATTTCCACGTAGTTTTCTAAGTGAATAATTATTGGGATTCCTAGTAAAAATTTACGTGCATCATTAACATAAATATCATATCCAAATAAAAAATCCAGGTAGGTTTCTTAATAAAACACCTGGATTCTAAAATATTTACATAAATTTTTTTTTAAAGATATTAGGCTGATTCCATTGAGATTCATGCAGGCCGTCACTGATCAAATTTTTTTTTCTTCTAAGTAATAAAAATTTCTTCTATTATGTATATAAAGATAAAATTTACCTCGTAGAACGCTCAAAAAATTATTCTTTTTTTTTTACTATAGCAATTTTAGTGTTGGATGTAAAAACGAAAATTCAAAAATTGAAAATGAACCTCTACTTTTAAATGACTATAGCTCCGTCAATTTTTAACCTTTTTGGGCGTTCTTTTAACGAAAATGTGCGGAATTCTGTCTAGTTTTAAATGCAATCTCGATTTTTGTGATACAATTTGATTTCACTGAGTTATTTACAAAAAACCGAAAGAAGCGATTTTTTTTAACACGATTTTCTCAAAAACCATATATTTTTTTTTTAATTCTTATATGATTTTATACATAAAAAATACTAACTTTTAGGGTAGGTGAAAACATGCAATTTTACTTTATTTTTTTAAACAGATTTTCGAACGTTTTTTATATTTTCCATTTTAAAGCATTGATACTATGGCACATCGTACCATTTTTCCAACTTTACCTGTTCTTACAACTATTTCTATGCTTTTATTTATTAATATATCAAAAATATTAACAATAATCTTTAAAATAAAGCCCAGATTGAATATTTTGATCAATTAGAACCAAAGTTATAACGATTTAAACTTTAAAAAAAAATGCTGAAACTTTAAATAGATATATTTACTCTATATTTTGAATTTTGAATTTTGAATTTTGAATTTTGAATTTCGAATTTTGAATTTTAAATTTGAATTTTGAATTTTAAATTTGAATTTTAAATTTGAATTTTGAATTTTAAATTTGAATTTTGAATTTTAAAAAGGTGAATTTTTTAAATACTGAAATATATTATTTGGTAATTTTCAATGAACAAATAATATGCGATACAATTAAGAAATGAACACTAATGAATTGAGAACTAATGTGAATAAAAAAATCCGAATTTGAATAAAACCTTTCAATTTACTAATTAACATTAAATAAATATGATATTTACATTGAGGAAACGCGATTTTCGTTAAAGATTGAAATCTGAAGATATAAACTTTTTAATTTAAAAAAAAAGTTATTTTGATGAAAGAATGCATAACCATTTATCCTCTTTTATGGTACATTATTATAATAAAAATTTTTTTTTGTTGAATAATATAATTTTTTTATCAGTTTGAATTTCGCGCCTAGAATTTGCATTTATGCTGTAGGGAGTTGACGCATGTCACCACTAGGTGGCGATGATTCGTGCTTTGCATTCTCATTAAAGACTTGAGGCGTTTAAAAATATAAGAAAAGGAAGATAAAAAATAAAGATGTTTAAGAAAAATTATTTTTGTCGATCTGTCATTGAACAGAATATCAATAATGGCATCACTGATTGTTAAAATAAAGTGCAAGGATTTAAAAGAAAGGCACAAGAAAGTTGTTTATGATTGCTCCAAGAGTCCGTTTAGAGAATTAGGTGATCTAACGGAGTCTTTGAACCGCTTGTATCCAAATACTTCTTTATCTAGAGAAGATAAAGTATGCCCTTCGTGTTACAAAATATTATTAGATGAAGTGAAAAATACGCCTATTTCATCGACTTCAAGCAGTCAACAATCTTCGGAAGATTTTATTCATAGTAAGGCTGTGGTAGAACAGCTCAACGAGACTTCAAGTAATTTGAAATTAAACATTTCACCAATTAAAATGCCTCAAAGTATCAATATCAGGATGCGAGAATCTTATGCTCTCCGAAAAAGAAAACAAATGAACGATGCATTTGATTCACAAATAGCAAGTTAAATGATGAAAGTCTACGATATAACGGATTTGCCCGCATTGAATAAAAATAATGAATGTAAAACAAATGATAAATAGCCTGAGAATATTAAAATTACAATAGATAATTGTTCAAATTTTCTTGAGAAAGTGCGATTGTTAAGTATTATACCAAGTGATATTTCCAAAGATTATTTATTATCAGTTTTACCAAATGTAACTATTTATATGATTGATCAAGCACGATCATTGGTAAATAATAAAAAAATTTACAAGCAGTCTCAGAACTATTGTGGCCATTCTTTGGATAGTGGAATTGTAATAAAAGCAAAGGATTGTTATCTTAACGATGATTTTCATTGTTCTCGTCAAAGTGCAAATAAAAGCGACACAGTATCTATCAAAGAAAATGGTATAACTAAAAAACGCTTTCTTACGCAAAGTATAAAAGAAACATATCAATTATTTAAAGACGAAAATCCTGAAATGAAAACAAAAATTGGTAGATGAACATTCTACGTTTTAAGATCAAAGTGGGTTATATCACATCCACCCACCGATTCGTATCTTTGCGTTTACTGCGAGAATCTTAAACTTATGTTAGATGCTTTGAATAATTATAAAAAAGAGAATAAACAAGACATTGCAGATTTAGAATTGAAAATATATTCTTCACTTTTTTTGTTCAAAAGATGATATGAAATGTGTACTAAGAGAATGTAAAGAATGTCCCATTGGAAATTCTATTGATTTACAAGTAATTTCTTTGACAGAAGAAGATTTATATGAAGAAATAATTTATGGTATTTGGGAAAAATCAAATTTACTGAATAAGACTAGCACAATTAAAAATTTCTTAATAGAGTTAAGAAAGCGCGCTCTCACTGTAAGTGCTCATAAATTGGTCAAAGAAATTCAACGTTTAGCAATTAAAGAGGTTAAACTTGTAGCAAAAATAATGACTTCCAATTAGTTATTCCTGTCGATTTTGCAGAAAATTGGACAGTTCTGCTTCAAAATGAAATTCGAAGCTATCATTGTAGTAAAAACCAAATATCAATATTTACATCAGTATGCTATTTCTAAAATAATAAAACAGTCAGTTATGTCACCGTCTCTGACAATATTAAACATGATTCGTCTCATGCCCTAATGGCTATAAATTTAATTATCGACAACTTAAAACGAAAACATATTGCGCAAGATCTTGATAAAATCATAACCATTTCCGATGGAGTTGCCAGTCATTTTAAAAATAGATATCAATTCTATGAGCTTCGAAACTCAAAAGTAAACAGGAAATGGCTTTTTTCTGCAACAGGTCATGGTAAAGGCTCTTGTGACGGTATTGGTGGTTTAGTTAAACATTATGCTACCACGCATAATCTGTCCAAGAAGAGTGCAGATTTTATTAGAAACGCTGAAAATTTCGCCACTCACGTGTCAAAATATACTCCGTCGATTAACATTCTTGTTATCCGCAAGGATGAGCTAGAAGTTTTTCGACAGACCAAAAAAATGGAATGGTTAGAAGATGCAAAAGAAATTAAAGGTAATCAAAAGATTCACTGTTGGAAAAGTAAACGAAACCAAATCTACACTGCTAAAACTTCGAGACATGAGTGGCAAGAAGTAAATTGAAAGGTTTTATTCAAATTCAGATTTTTTTATTCACATTAGTTCTCAATTCATTAGTGTTCATTTCTTAATTGTATCGCATATTATTTGTTCATTGAAAATGACCAAATAATATATTTCAGTATTTAAAAAATATACCTTTTTAAAATGCAAAATTCAAATTTAAAATTCAAAATTCAAAATTCAAAATTCAAAATTCAAAATTCAAAATTCAGAGTAAATATATTTATTTAAAGTTTCAGCATTTTTTTTTTAAAGTTTAAATCGTTATAACTTTGGTTCTAATTGATCAAAATATTCAATCCGGGGTTCATTTTAAAGATTATTGTTAATATTTTTGATATATTAATAAATAAAAGCATAGAAATAATTGTAAGAATACGTAAAGTTGGAAAAATAGTATGATGCGCCATGGTATCAATGTTTTAAAATCGAAAATATAAAAAAAACGTTTAAAAATCTGTTAAAAAAAATAAGGCTTTCACCTACCTTAAAAGTTAGTATTTTTTATGTATAAAATTATATAAAAGTTTTTCGTAAATAACTTAGTAAGATCAAATTGTATTACAAAAATCGAGATTGCATTTAGAACTAGACAGAATTCCGCACATTTTCGTTCAAAGAATGCTCAAAAAGGTTAAAAATTGACGGAGTTATAGTCATTTAAAAGTAGAGATTCATTTTCCATTTTTGAATTTTCGTTTTTACAACCAACACTAAAATTGCTGTAGTAAAAAAAAAAATTTTTTTGAGCGTTCTACGAGGTAAATTTTATCTTCATATACATAATAGAAGGTATTTTTATTACTTAGAAGAAAAAAAAATTCGATCAGTGACGGCCTGCATGAATCTGAATGGAATCAGCCATTACTATTTTTGGAATATGACATGATAAATGGAAAACTAGATGATCATTCTTATTTTATTCAACAATTTTTCTGCACAAAAACACACACAATAATTTAAATACATTTCTAAAGTTATGTCGAATACAATAATGTGGAAAAATCCATGGGGCTCTATCCAGAAATTCACGTCGATTTTTCAATTGAATATTCAGATGGATGATCCATGCGGATTCCTATTTGAGTCCACATAGAATTCATGTTTCTCTAAATGGATATCCACGTGGATGATCTATGACGAAACCTATCAAGATATTCTCAATAAGAGGCCGTAAAATTAAAACAAACGAGATAAAATGAATTGCCGAAATTTTTTAATTTAAAGTCAAAACATATTCCTTGAAGTATTTTCATAAAATTTTTTTAATTTCTCTCAGGACTTCGATTGTAACGGGTTAAATCGCATTAATAAATAGAATTTCCTATTTGGTCATGAATAAGATGCTTTATATTTTTAAAAACTTGAAGGTAATCAAATAATTTTCATTTAGTCTTATATTCTAGGATTCGTAGGACCTGATGATTTTGACAGCTTAAATACCACGCTTCAGCTAACTCAGGCGCTAAGAATACCACATTTGATTAAAATACCATCCATTTCGCCGAACGCACATCATCTTTCTTATTCAGAAGATGATGCAGTTGTAAAAGTAAGTAAAATGTTACTAAATCTATTTCAAAACAACAACACCAAAATATTACTACAAACAAAAATTCGAAAAAAAATTCAATTTAAATATTTTAAAAGTGAATCAAAGCATTTTTTGGAGTAAGTCCCTAATTTCTCATAAATTTTTCGTGATTTTCAGAAAGGTAAAAGAAAAAAATCAGTGATAACATTATTTTGACTTTAGAATAGAATTTTACAGATCAAAATATATCGAAAACCATGGTTTAAATATTGTTTTTACTAATTTTCAACTCTTTATACGGGTTAAAGAAGACTAACGAAGTAAAAAGAGCTCCAATTCAGAATGTAGTCGCTGATCAGGAATCGGATATTAGATTTATGAAATATGCTTCTTAAGAGGCATTAGTGGGTGGAGAACGAGGTAAATTAGTCGATATTTAAGAAAATTTGTTATAAGCAGAAGCCTTACTTTTATCAAAATGACGTTTGAAATTCATTTTCGCTTACACATACATTTTTTATCAAGTGACCGATTTAAGGAGTTTCTGACACGATTTTGTCCCTTTTTTAATTCGTTATTCTTTTCATTATCCAGTAGTGATCTGTGAACATATTCGCACCCCATTGTCCTTGAAATCTGCCTTTAAATTCTTCTAAATGTTGGTGAAATCTCTGACCTTGCTTTTCATTGAAGTTCCAATTATTTACTGAAAATCAATCAATTGAATCTGGCTTCAAATAATTATAAAAGTTTTCCTCTCGGTTACGGTATACGCTTACCTTAGCCGCTTCGTTGACATATTTCTTATCTTGAATTCGAAAGCCATAAATCCTGATAACTTTTGAGATAGACCGTTCTATCTAAATCATTAAAATATCTTTCATCAAATTTTCAAACGATTTGCTTTTTACCTTTGGAGATATACTCTTTATCATTTTTTCATATAATTCGCTTGGATTCCTCTTATCTGACATACTTTCTCTTGAATCGATTTCAGCCTCATCAATCTGATATTTTGAGTTTTAATCTACAAATATAGCATCGAATCTTGTAGTAAAACTTAATTTTCTTTCTTTTTAATCCTATTAATACCCTCTACATTGCTGAACAAAAATAGCAAACGATTTTATCATCCGTCAAATAAGAATTTAAGCAAACTCAATAAGGGCGAAGAAAGACTTTCTTTAAAAAGTTATGTAGTGTATGTCCCCATTGGTAGAGACCAGGCTGTTAAAAATTTGATCACAAACACTCTGTGATTCATGAAAAAAGAGTGGTCTTTCTAAAAATCAATCAGAATTTATGGCTTGAAAATTTAAAGAGGTTTCATTTTTTACTAATGTCTCTTGAGAGCCATGTTTTATGAATCTGAGCTGATCAGGAATTTCATTAATATCAAATTTCTGATCATCAACTTTGGGAACCTCTGAGATAGTCATTGCAATGCATATTAACTTTTTAAAATCAATTTTAACTTTTTTTAATTATTTAACTTCTTCAAAGCCGTACATAGAGTTTAAAAATCGTGAAAATAATAATCAAACCATACTTTTCAATGCATTTCAATGCATATTTTAAAAGTTTAAAATAGTTTTGTAAAGTCAAAAATGCTGCGCGTAATAGAGCCGATGTAAACATGTGTATTTTTCTTTAGTGTGACAGTAATATTAAAGAATGATGAATACATATGCTGACGCTGGCTCTATTTTGCGCTGCATTTTTCGCTTCACAACAATATTTTAGTCTTTTCAAACAAGATTAGCATAAATAATTATTCTAATTATATATGGCTAGAGTTATTGACAACATTAGAGGTATATTATTGTTTTGGTAAATTGTAAATCGCTGAGTAAAAATTATTTTACATTTTTCTCTCACCTGACCGCAGCGCTCCCATGCGGTAAATAGTCCCAACCGCCTCTTAAAGCGACTACGGAAGTTGGGTTAAATTTCATTTCGTAATTTACAAAATAACGCTTTTAGTTTACAAAATTTTTTGGATTTTCAAATTTTCCATCATTCTACGGGTTCCGAAAAATGGCGGGAGATTAAAAATCTAAAAAAGTTTATATATTAAAAGTGTGATTTGTAAACTACGAAATGAAACCTAACCTAAACTCCGAAGCCGCCTTAATATTCATTAGAATTTCTTATTGAAGTTTCAAAGAAGATTTTACCTTTACTTCAGAAAATACTCTCTTATATTAAAATGAATTATACTTATAATTACATATTTATGTAAATTTGGCTCTATACGTGATTGTCAATATATTGACAAGGTGATTTTCAAACATCGTATTTCCCGTTACTGTACTACAAAGAATACGATTCTAAACAAAGTTTATATTGCAATTTTTTTCTATCTCTTATGGTTATTAAACTAAGATACTTTAAAGTTACGATTTCTCAGCCAATCAGAGAATGCCATTATGAATGTTACAAAAGAGCAACAAAGGCTTGCCAAATTAACACGAGATCGTATTAATCATGATAACCAAATACATAAACATTTGTGTGTTATTGCCCCTGATATATAACCCAAAAATTTGAGTTTATTGCTAATTTTTACAATCAAAGTACCTAATGTTGAATAATAAATAGTAATATTAGTCTGACAATGACGATTCAATTCGTTGTTTTATTATATTTTATAAGTAAATAAATGATATTCAACAAAAATATAAATAATTTTAAATTTCAATCATATCAAATCACTAATTAAATGAATTATTATATAAATGTAAATATTCGTCAAAATAATGAATAATTAATGATAAATAATTATAATAAATACTAATAGATAATAAAGAATTATATAATTTGGAAATATAATTAGAAATAAGTTTTTGATTAATATCATTTTAGTAAAAAGATGATATAAAAATATTTAATGTATTTCAACTATTCATCAATTAATATTAATATTATTAAAAATTGATAATTTTCGAATAGTTCTGCCTAAATGGTCTTTCAAACAGTATTGTTGCCAGCTCAATAATTTTCAAAGCGGCAACCGCATAAGTAACGATAGTAATTAAATATTCATTTCATTCGAATATTTAAGGTTGTATGGGCTATACAGCCTGTGTCAAAAGTTAGTTTCTTAGAAAATTGTCTATATTTTTCGGTAGAAAGTAATTATCTAATATTTAGCTTAGTAACTTATTAGATAATATTAAAACAATCATTTTAAACTTTGTTTTATTTAAATATAATGAATTATTAAAGAGTTATAACATTTTGAAGTTTATAAATTTTACGCAAATCTAATGCAATTATAAATAATAATGCCAAACTTTCAAAAATGATTTTATTTGACTGTAACAAAGTTTATTTTGTTCAGTTTGAAATTTAGAATCTATTGACGAGGATGGAATTTTGATTTTGATTTTTTATTAAAATTTATTGCTAATTTTCTATGATAAAACAGTAAGTACTGTCTGAGACATGTACATTTTTTCGCAGAAAATTAGCAATAAATTTTAATAAAAAATAAAAATCAAAATTCCATCCTCGTCAATAGATTCTAAATTTTAAACTAAACAAAATAAACTTTGTTGAAGTCAAATAAAATCATTTTTGAAAGTTTGGCATTATTATTTATGAATGCATTAGATTTGTGTAAAATTTATAAACTTTAAAATGTTATAACTCTTTAATAATTTATTATATTTAAATGAAACGAAGTTTAAAATAATTGTTTTAATATCATCAGTAGTTATAGGGGCACCATGGACCGTCACAACAAACCGCCACTCCACATCCTCAAAGGTGACTGACCTCTGAGAAGGCAAAGTAGGGGTTGTTAAGACGGAAAATTGATGCCACAAGAAATAAATGCAAGCTCTCACACACACACACACACACACACACACACACACACACACACACACACACACACACACACACACACACACACACACACACACACACACACACACACACACACACACACACACACACACACACACACACACACACACACACACACACACACACACACACACACACACACACACACACACACACACACGCACACACGCACGCACGCACGCACGCACGCACGCACGCACGCACCCACACACACACACACACACACACACACACACACACACACACACACACACACACACCCACCCACGCACACACACACACAAATAAATACACAATATTTGAAATTTAAAAATTATATACCAGCTGATCACGGTTGGAAGCACATCCCGACGTAGACTTACATTGTAGAACAACCTTTCTGCCCGGAGTTTCGATGGAGACTGGCAGTGAAGCCGAATCTTCACCGTTACTAGCCTAACTTTCCCCATCGAAAATAAAATTATTACATACCATTTCCACACTACGAATAGCAACTTGATACTCTTTTGCAGGAAAATATTAATAAGTGTATTTTCAGAAGCATATTTTAAAATAAAGTTAAAATAATCATAATTAATAAAAAATCACATACCATTCTTACGCTAAGATTGTTAATCTGACTCTTTTGCAATCAATTTTATGAAAAAGACGTATATTAGGGTGCTGACGTTATAAATTTAAAATTTCAACGTAAGAAATCTCTCTCCCCAAGACGTATGTACGGGTGCTATTTTATAAAACTTAAAATTTTAGCAATTGAGAAATGTCTCTTTCTCTCTCTCTCTTTCTTTCTCTTTTTACCCTATTTCATTTTTATAAAATAAATAAAAAATATGCGTTTATATAAGCCTCTCTCTCTCTCTCTTTCTATCTTTTCTAATATGTATGTCTATACATACATACAAACATAATACATACACGTGTAAACAAAAATCTGTATAAAATATATACATTCTTATATATATATATATATATATATTCAAATCATATGCAGATGATATGCAAATGATGGACAAATAAGCCATGCATTAAAATTGGTTATTATATTTCAAATATAATATACATTTATTATCATTACATTACATTACCAAGGTATCGAATCAATAAATATAGAGAAAGTGATACAAAAATAATAAAAAAGTATCAGGAGCCCAAAACATAAGAAAAAGTATAACTATTCTACCTCTTGCGATTAGTTGCTCTTGACATCCATTGTTCATACGCCCAAGTTGCGTATATAACTAAGAACAACTGTATATATATACACATACATACATATGTAAATCATATGTAAATATAAATATTTATCAAAATCGAATATATTATATTGAAAGATATTTATTATTTAAAAATCATTATTCATAAATTATCAATCATCACGCAAAAAATATCGACAATTCATGATAAATATAGGAGAAAGTATCAGGGTATTATAAAAGCTATTCTTCCTCTTGTGAATAGTTATTTTTGACATTCATTGTTAATACGCCCAAGTTGCGTATAGAACTAAGAACAACTATATAAATATATATATATATATATATATATATATATATATATATATATATATATATATATATATATATATAAAAATGTATATATATACATATACAAATTATATATATATATATACACATAACGGGGCGATTCTTCCGGGCATACTAAAGAAATAATCACCTCAAAATGTGATACTTCTTATGGAAACTGAGGACAAAATTGCTGCCCGGAAACTACCAAAAAATTCCGGAAACTACCATTACACTTCGGGGATCGTCCGGGAAACTACCATTAAATATATATATATATCTCCCTATATTATATAGTTATATAAAAAAAAAACCCCTTATCTACCCCTCAATTTTCCTCCCCCTCTTTTGTATGCTGAAAACATCACAATCCACCCCTCAAAATAACGTAAAAATCTGTCTAGAAATGATCTTTTTTGAGAAAAAAAAGACACCCCTCTACTACCCAAGTCACCCCTCTACTACCCGAGTCACCCCTCTTGCTACCCCTCGTACGTCACTCACCCCCCCTCAGATAATTTAGCCAAATTTACCTTATTTTATCAATGTATTTGTTACTCATTCTCTATACCACTACTATCACTCTTTTTACTACTACCCCATCACTCCTACCCCTCATTTTTTTTTCTCCTTTAAAAAAATCAAAAGTCACCCCTCAAAATAACGTAAAAATGTCTCTTGAAATGTCTTTTTGAAAAAAAAAAAGATTCCCCCCTCTACCCCAGTCACCCCTCTCCTACCCAAATCTACCCCTCAGTCCACAAATCACCCCCTCACTACCCGAGTCACCCCTCTTGCTACCCCTCATGTCCCTAATACACTATTCATAATCATTTAGTGTTTATTTTTATATCGTTAGTTAAATATTTAAATTTTGCCAATATTTTTTTAAAAAACCTTCTTGTTTGATGACTCCAATACTTTAGAGACCAAATTTGTTTATGAAAAATATTGGTATTTAATTATTTTAAATATATTGATTCTTTATTTTATTTTTAAACGTCAATTATTTATTTGAAATATAAACTATTAAGAAAAAAGTTTTTTAATATTATATTTATGAAATACTTGCTCAAGGCTATATAATGGAATATATATTTAATACATAGTTAATAATATTATAGATTATTAATATAATTATTTTTTAAGTATCAAATAATAACTACGTTCGTTAGACAACTTTCCACACCACCCATACTGAGACAAAAAAAAATAAAAAACTTCTACTTTCAACATTTAAGCTTACTTTTTTTTAGGTCCAAGCTGTATTTGCCTAAAAGTAAAGCACATTTTACTTTGTCTTGATTGTCTTGGAAAGAAAAACTTATTAAAAAATTTCCTACATCTAAAAGATTCTTCTTTCGGGTTAGCTCAAATTTGTTTTCTTGTTGTCTTGAGTTTATCTTGTGAAAGTTTTAAGTAGAAGTTTTTATTTTTTTTATCAGTTTAACGAGGTATTGTCAATGGCGCGTTGGTTTTTTTTTGTTTATAAAGAAAAATTAAACAATAAAAGTGGTACCCTTCGCCAGTAGCCCTACATAACCACTTTTAAAATAATATAAATTTAAAAAAATTTTTCACATTTCTTTAAGAGGCCGCTGTATCTCTGTCCTTTTCTAATTAAAAAATTGACTTTTTTCCCAAAATTAGCAACAAGAGGCAAAAATAAAGCGATGATTTCGATGTGTTTAATAAAATGTAATATTTTCTTTGATTAGTATAAATTAATTTTATTGCTTCGTTTTTAAGAAAAGTTGGAATAACTTTAAAAATTAGAAATTAGGGTCAAATAATGGGATTTTCAAGTTATTCCAACTTTTCTTGAAAATAAAGCCGTGGAATTAAATTATTCTTATCAGAAAAAATATTGCTTTCTATTACACGAATCGAAACCATCTCTTTATTTTTGCCTGAAGCTATTAGTTTTTATAAAAAATAAATTTTAAATAGATTCGGTAAAACAGGTAACTGTGTCGGTGTACGGCTGACTCTTAAATGTCAAAAGTAAAAATGTTATTGTAAGTTTTTTATTAATTAAAAAGATAAAAATTATAATAATTATTAATTCATTTATTTATAAAAAAGTAAAAATAAAAATTATATTGTTAATGAAAATTTTATCTTTTATACTCTTTATACAAATAAATAAAGTTATATAATTTTTATTTAATTTTTCTCTAATATTTTCAATATTTTAAGGAATACATTTATATCCTTTTCGTTTATTTATATTTAAACATTTATAATATAAATTATATAACAGATTATAAATTTTTTATATAAAGAGTGTGATATTAATTTTTTAATATTTAAATAAACAATTGAATTAAATTTAATTCTTTGAAAAACGATTTTATATAAATTTATAATATATTTTTAATACATTTATTTTAAAATTATGACTCTAGTTATTATGATTTTCTTACCTATTTTATTGTTTTTAATATATATTTAAATCAATCTAAAATAAAATAAATCATAATTAATGAATTTATGAAGAAATATTAAAATATAAGTATTTTAAATTTTAATTATATATTATTTTAAAATATAATATTGAAAAATAAATTTAATATAAACTGATTATAATATAATAAAAAAATATACTTATGTAAAATTTTAAAGATTTACGAACTTATGAAAATGCAACTTATAATACTTATAAAGAAACTGCTCTTGCAATGAATTTGATAGAACATGAAAAACAAATTTATTATATTTTTGAAGAAACATGCCATGTTATGTTACCAGTACAATCACGTAAATTTTTTGCATGTTTTTTACTATGTGAAAATATTCAAAGTAACATTATTTGGGAAAAATATAAAAAATTTTTTATTGAAGATTTTAAAGAAAATAAAGAAAACAAAGCTTTATCCCATATTAATCAAATATTAAATTCAGAACAAATGTCATGTGAAAATTTTGGTTTAACTGAACCAAATGAAAACTATATCGAGAAAAACGAAGAAATTAATGATGAAATTATAATTTTTAGTAAAAAAAAATTTGATAAAATGTATAAACAATTGAATAACGATCAAAAACATATTTTTGAACTAATAATAAATAATAATCATAAAATTTTTTTCATAGATGGACCAGGAGGTTCTGGAAAAACATTTTTATGTAAAACATTAATATATTATTGTATAACAATAAAAAAAAAATTCTTATCAATGGCTTGGACAGGTATTGCTTTAATTTTACTACCACAAGGTTTAACCAGTCACGGAACTTTTAGATTACCGTTAGACTTGAACAATATTGAAAGTGCATTTTTAAAATTTGATTCAGATAAGAAAAAATTAAGAGAAGCAAATGTAATTATATGGGACGAAGCATCAATGATTCCTAAAAAAGCTTTAGAAATAGTTGACAAAACATTAAAAGATGTCTATCATAATAATGTGATTTTTGAAGGAAAAATTATTATTTTAGGTGGAGATTTTCGTCAAATTTTACCTGTATTAAAACATGGAAATAAAAATACAATTATAGAACAAACTATAAAATATTCAACCTTATGGCCCATGTTTTATATTTTTAAATTAAAAGAAAATATAAGATCTAATGATGAAAATTTTTCATTATTTTTATTAGATATCGGAGAAGGAAAAGTTGATACATTTATTATACCAGAAAAATGGAAAACTAATAATGTTTGCAATAAAATTTATCAAAACATTAACAATAATTATTGTTTTTCGAAAAATGTTATTTTAAGTACGCATAATGAAGGTGTGAATATTTTAAATAATAAAATATTAAATTTAATTAATAATGAAACAATGACACATTATAGTACTGATTATGCAACATATAAGGGTGTTGATCAAACAGATGATAATATTCATTTAAATTATCCAATACAAATGTTAAATAATATAAGAGAAGGATTACCTCCACATGAACTTAATTTAAAAATAAATGCCATAATAATGCTAATTAGAAATTCAAGTATAAAAGATGGATTATGCAATGGAACACGATTAAAGATAACGAGATTATTTAAATACAATATAGGAGCTGAAGTAATTACAGGCGAAAATAAAGGAAATAAAGTTTTTATACCGCGTATTACATTAAGCACAAACGAATCATCGTCCTTATCATTTATTTTATATAGAAAATAATTCCCTATTGTATTAGCTTTTGTTATAACTATAAATAAATCACAAGGTCTAAGTTTTGAAAACGTAGGAATATTCGTAAAAAAGCCTTTATTTTAACATGAACAATTATATGTTGCTCTTTCAAGAAGTAAAAATCTTTCTAAAATACATATTTAAAATTAATTAGAAAATAAAAATGAATTAACCAATATAGTATGGAAAGCAGTGAAAAAAAACAAAAAAAAAAACTTTAATTTTTTTAATATGTAAAATATATTTATATTTCTCACATACTAATAAAACATTTGTTTTTTTTAGATATAACGTAATAAAACAAAAAATAAAAACATACTTTAAATTTTCTATATAAAAACATTAATTTAAAATAATAAAAAAGAAAATAAAAACAAACTTCAAATATTTTATTAAAAAAAAATAATAACAAAGTTATTTAAAATATAATTTAAATAATACTAATAATAATTGAATCATTATAAAATGGAATGGGATCCTGTTTCAAAAGAATACATTGTTGTAGAAAACTTACAACATCAAGAAGGATTAGATGATTTAAATAACCAAATAAACGAATTTAAACGGTTTCAAGAG
Organism: Anastatus disparis; assembly: GCA_017163975.1. Taxonomy (NCBI): domain Eukaryota; kingdom Metazoa; phylum Arthropoda; class Insecta; order Hymenoptera; family Eupelmidae; genus Anastatus; species Anastatus disparis. The sequence continues at coordinate 4,061,444 of JAFFSR010000277.1, read as the reverse complement.
CAGTACGAAGAATATATGGAAAATTTGAATGAAAATACAGATTTATCTAGATTAAATAATGCAATTAATAACTATATCGGAATTGAAAATGAAAAACTTCATTTTAAAAATTGGAACAACGTAACATATTATTATAAATATATGGCAAATAAAATTATTCAATATAAGTTAGAAATACGTGATCCAATAATGGAATATTATATCACAACTCATAATACAATATATTATAAATATTTATTACGTATTGCTAATACGTAAATAAAAATAATAAATATATCTTTTATAATAACAAAAAATTAATCAAATATATTAAAACAGTAATTTAAAATATATTTCATACATCAAAAAGACTTAATTGCATTAAGATATATTTAAAAAAAATAAATAAAATTTACTCACTTTATAATTTTATTTATAACGTACATGCATTAGTAATTATTTGTATTAATATTATTATAATTATGATACAGGCATTAAACGTTAAATAAATCAAATAGAATCCTATTATAACTTAAACATTTTACATTGAATTTAAATATAATAAAATGTTTAAAGAATAAATAAAAAATTATTTTATGAAACAAAAAAAAATTAATAAAATTCATATCATTATGTATTATATTATATTGATTTTTTTAATTAATGAATAATATTGAAAATTATTTATTGATAAATAAATAATCGATAATTTAAAAAAAAAACAAACATGAAAATACATGCTATTAATTTTGTAAAAATTATTTTAATATATCTTTTTTAATACTAGCAAAAAAGTCAAAGATATTAGAAAAGAATATAGATATATATTTTATACATCCAAAAGACTTAAAAACGAAATTAAGATATATTAAAAATAAAATTAAAATAATTAATAAATAAGGAAAAATTATATTATTTCATTTTATCGTTTTATTTATGAAATATATTAATTAATAATATTATGATTATCATAATAATATTGAAATTTATTGTAAAATATATACTTTGAATAAAACTAATATTTAAATAAAAAGAAATATATTAATTTCGAGTATATGAATTAAAGATACTAAATTTTATAAAAAAAATAATAATAATTAATATTCAAATATAAGAAATAATTAAAAAATTTTTAATAATAATAATATTAAAAAACATAGAATTCAATCAAGTATTGAATTCAGAATAATTATAATAAAAAAAATTTCTGTTCTATATTATTGTAAGACATGTTACAATAATATTTAATTGAAAAATATCAAGTTATAATAATTATTCTAATAAACATACTTAAACAAAGATTTAGTAGAGATAAATATTAATTGAACAAGTGTTATATAACAATAATATAATAACAAATTGTACAAGTTATAAAATGATTTTAAAACTTTGTTTAATTATGTAATACTGATGGTGGAGGATGGATTGTAAATAGAGTCTATGGTATAAAGAGGAAGGAATATAGACTCTCATGGTTGCGTAGGGCTATAGGCAAAGCTAACCATGGTTTCATTTTGAATAATTTTATAAAGAAAAAGGAATAATTTTAATTAATTTTAACATGTCTTAAAATAACTTAAAATTATTATAATTGATTTTATATAATTATTAAAAATAAAACAAAAAAAAAACCAACGCGCCATAATACCATACATTTTTTATTATTTAATTTATATTATAAATTATTAATTGTAAGGTATTATTGACAGTACCTCTTCATGTGGTGTGGAAATCTGTCTGAGCAAATATATAATTAATATTAATTTTTTTAATACTTTTGGTCAGTACAAATTTCATTACTGGCTGACATAATGTAAATATAAACGGGGGTTGGCGAGCAGCGCGAGCAGGGGGGAACCCCCCCTAGTATATATATATATATATATATATATATATATATATATATATATATATAAATTTAATAAGACTTCAGGATATTAAACTGAATATGGTCTACAATGTCATAAAAGTATACATGGTAATGAGTAAGTACATTACTTACACAATGTTTATATGCAAATAACGTGCAATGCTTTACCCATATGCAAATAACATGCAAATGATAAATGCATTAAAATTCCAATTTTTATGTTAAAAAACAAGAGAATATTACGAAAAATTAATAAAAAGTATCAGGATAGCAGAAAGTAGAAGAGCATAACATTCATATCTTTTACAATATCTATATATATATTATTATAATTTAAATAAATGTTATGTAGTTATTCTACTTATACTAAATGTATGTAAATATATACATATATGCAAATGGGTATTAATTATATGCAGAATATATGTAAATATATACAAATTATTTCACTACAATTATGTAGGTTGGGCAATTAACACCTCTTTACTAAGACACACACTAGCTAGGTGGACGATATAGAACACGCCCAATAGTGATCGCGTTACATGAAAATATTCCCGCCTACTCGTAAGCGAAATGATGGTGAATTATATGCATTCTGGTTATACTTACATGCTCACCGGTCCACGATTCGCGCTAAATTGACATTATTTTACATGTGTTGGCGGATTTAAATATCAAATTAAGATGATTCTTGAAATAATAAATGTTGCGCACATACTACCCCTTCGTCACCCCTCATCCTTACTTTTAAATTCATGTCTAAATCATACTATAAATACACGAAGATTGACAGGTCTGATTAACAGTTAAAGTTCAACGTTCCAGAGAAGAAGATCAACACGAAGCAAGATGGTAAAAAAAAATTTACTTAAAGTCTTGATAAATATTGTTAATATAGCATTAGTTCGGGAGTTGCAAATAAAATTATTTTGCAATAATTTATGGCGCAAAAGTCTAAATATTTGCGCCAATAATGAATTATTGAAAAAAATTAAATTTATTTTAGGACTTTGCGGACTACGTACCTTAGCTTATATGTTTAAGCGAGGTATTTTTAACGATAATGAAATACTTGACATTGCTGTTCGTTGTATTAAAAGCAGAGGGATGCAAGATGCGTCACAGGTCAGGCTTCTCATGTTACATCACCGTGTTATTAAAGGTAAGTTATTCATAATTTCTTTTACCGTTTAAAAGCTTGTATCTTTTTTCTTTACGATCGTAGAATTTCGCTATAAAATACTTTTTTGTTGTGAATAAAATAATAAATCTGAAAACATGATTTGCAAGAAAATATCAGTTTCGGATCAATAATCAATAACCAATAAACTTTTTGTTTATGATCACAGAATTTCGCGGGATAAGACTTTTTTGTTAAAAATAGTGCAACTAAGCAGATTTTACATGAATTTTACAGACCTACAAAATATGATGGAGGACAGTAGTGGGGATGAACTGTTGATAAGGCTTCTGACCGAAGAAGAGGATGTATCTGATTCGAGAGATCTTGTGCTACTACCACCTCCCGAAGCGGTGAGAGAAGTCATAAATGTCTCTGAAACTACCCCAAACTTTGCGGTGGAGGGGGTAAATAATAATACAGCGCCACCACCTATTGAACCGATGCCTGGTTGCTCTTGGTAGGGTGATGATGAGAGACAGTCATCAATGGCGATCAATAATAACGAGCAGAATACACTTAATACGATGATTTCATCTGAATCACCAGGTACAGAGAGAATACAGGTTGATTTAAGGAGACGTAAAATGGACACTACACCTATACTCATGAATATTTACTATCTTTTTATTTTATTGCAATTTTTAAGAAAATAAATGCTTTAGTTTGTAATATGTACCATAAAGATTATTCAATCAAATTTTAAAATAAATTCATTTATTAGTTTCTCAGAATTTTAGATTTCTTGTACAAAATCTAAAAATTTTAATATGGTTAATGTCCCAATCGCTACTCACGAACCTATTACTAACCGCTCAATGTTATTTAGATACCAAAAAATTTTTAACAATGAGTAGCTAGTAATAGGTCCGTGAGTAGCGATTGGGACATTGACCATATATAGATATTGGAACACTAAAATTTTTAAAAACTACTGAATGAATTTATTTGGAAATTTAACTGAATGATCTTTATGGTAAATACTACAAGCTGAAGCATTTCTTTTTCTCAAGTTTTTCAATATAATGAAAAAATAAGCCAAATTCATGAATACAGGGGTGGTGACGTTTCACATCTCCTTAAACGTAAATTTATAAATCATACATTTTCACGTAATTTTGGTATATCATATTGTAGATAAATATCTTCAACACGGAGATGGTACTACTACTACTCAGAACCACATTACGATTCATGAAGAATCATCGCGATATTACCGACAATTTAAGTTACAAGGTAGACAATTAAGAGTGTCAATATTGCCCCCACCATCTAATGCGAATGTGTATACGTGGTTTGAGGCAGCAATAAATGATTTATATCGTCATGTGTGTGAAAATGCGCGACCTTCAGATTATATCGGTATAACTATAAACTCTGACCGATTTGTTCACGGTTCCTTATGGATTTCTTTTAGACTGGTTCGTGATTTTTCACCGACAGATCTACTCGAGTTATTAGCTTCTGTAGCACAGAGTAATGACAATTTTGAAATCGCAGCAGCTGGCAGCCGTGGCTATTGCATACCTTGTAATAAAAAGTTTAGTCATCAAAAAAATCATAAATGTCCACAAAAATGTTGTAAATGTTTTCAGAGTCCCCCTTGCGATATAAATCAGGAAAAAATAAAATGTATTCAATGCACTAGAGATTTTTACGGTAATGTTTGTCTGAAAAATCATAAAATCTCAAAATCTTTCGATAATTTTCGGTCGGTATGCGAGAGCATAAAAATTTGTCGTTTGTGCAGTAAAACAATTCGAATGCGCGATAAAGATCCACATAATTGTAATACGATATTTTGCAAAATATGTAATCGTAAAATGCCGATAGAACACCTTTGTTACTTGCAACCCTTTATCAGCAAAAAAGGATTTGCAACCAATAAAAAGAATATACTTTATTTATTTTATGATTTTGAGACTCAACAATCGGAAATTATCTCGGGTGCTGATGGTGAAAAAATAAGTTTGCATGTACCAAACTTGTGTGTTGTACAACAAGTATGTAATTATTGTTTGGATGATGAAAATATAACAAATTCTTGCGAAATATGTGGTATACGCGAATACGTGTTTGAAATCGACCCTGTAAAACAGCTAGTTGATTTGGCCTTAGCAACAAGAAAAAGTTTCAAGCAGATTATTTGTATAGCCCACAATGCACAGGGTTTTGATGCGCAATTTATTCTCAAGCATTTAACAAAACGTACAGATCTTAGAGATAAGCCAGATGTAATTTTAAACGGGTCAAAAATAATCATAATGGAAATTTCAACCGTTAAATTCATAGACAGCTTAAATTACTTACACATGAGTTTAGCTGCACTACCAAAAGCTTACGGTCTTGCTAATATCGAGAAAGGTACGTTTCCTCATTTGTTTAACACACCAGAGAATCAAAATTACGTTGGAGAAATGCCACCTGTGTGGTCTTTTTCACCAGATTCGATGAAGGTCGACGAGAATTTATACGGTGGTATAATGAAAAAAAAAATGAAAATTATATATTTAATTTTAAAAATGAGATTATAAAATACTGTAGACAAGATGTAAAAATTTTACGATTAGCATGTTTGGCCTTTCGCAAAACCTTCATAGAATGTGGTAATACAGATCCATTCGTAGAGTGCGCCACCATCGCATCATCTTGTATGCGTGCATATAGAAAAAATTTTTTACAAAAAGACACTATAGGAATCATACCTCAGGGTGGTTATAGACAAGCAAACAAGCAGTCTATGAAGGCGATGCGGTGGCTGTGTTGGATGGAAAATGTGCTGAATCATCAAATTCGGTATATTGTCTGAGCTCGAGAAAAGAGACTTTCCGAGGGCCCTCTAGTGGATGGATACTGTAAACTTGAAAACGGTACGAAAATTGTTTTACAATTCCACGGGTGTTATTGGCATGGCTGTGTATGGTGTTACACAGTGAACCGTGACTCACGTCTCGTGAACGGTGAAAATATGAACGAACGTTTTAAGAGAACCGCGCGAATATCCAAAAAGATAAGAAGCCACGGTTATCAACTAATAGAAAAGTGGGAATGTGATTTTGATCATGAGTACTCACAGAACGAAAGTATGAAGACGTATATCGATAATAAAACACGAAATTGGTATGAACCGTTGAATCCTCGAGAAGCATTTTTCGGTGGTCGTACGGGTAATACAGTCAAAATTTACGATGCAAAAGAGGGTGAGAAAATAAAATACGTGGACGTGTGTTCATTATATCCATATATCTGTAAATACGGTCGATATCTCGTTGGTCATCCCACTCTTTACGTGGGTGAAAATGAGTGTCGCTCTCTGGTGGGTCAAACAAATAATATAAGTCACGTTGAAGGTCTTATTAAATGCGAAGTATTGCCGCCGCGGAATATATATCATGCTGTACTACCCGTTAAAATGCATAATAAGCTTTTGTTTCCGCTGTGTCGAAGATGTGCCGAATCAATGTATACCGCAGATTGTGACCATGAAAATCCTGATGATCGAGTTTTTATCGGCACGTGGGTTGCTGACGAGTTGAAAAAAGCTGTTCAGATGGGTTATATCATCAGAAAAATATTTGAAATATGGTCTTATAAAATTACTCAGTACAACAAAGCCACGGGTCAGGGTGGTCTATTTCCAACTTATATCGATAAATTTTTTGCTGAGAAAACTTACGCGTCGGGTTACCCTTCGGAATGTGCTGACGGTGATGAAAACGCGATTGCTCAATATATTGAGGAATTTGTGCAACAAGAGGGCATTAAATTAGACAAAACTCGAATAAAGTATAATGCTGGTCTGAGATCTGTAGCAAAACTCTGTTAAAATTCATTGTGGGGTAAATTTGGTCAATGAGAGAATATGCCAAAGACTGAAGTGATAGATGATCCACAGAGATTGTTTGAATTACTCTGCAGTGTCGAGACCGAGGTCGACTCAATTTTACCGATCAATGAGACGACAATTTATGTAAGTTGGCACAACAAAGAATCGGCTGTTGAGCCATCACCATTGTGTAACGTTGTCGTAGCCGCTTATACAACAGCCTTGGCGCGTTTAAAACTCTACGAAGAATTGCGACCGCTGGGTGAACGTGTATTGTATTACGATACCGACTCTATTGTGTATGTAAGTCGCGTGGGTGAGTACGATACGAAAACAGGGCCGTTTTTGGGTGACTTGACCGACGAATTGGCCTGTTATGGTCTTGGCACAAGCATTACATCATTCGTCTCTGGAGGACCTAAATTTTGCGGATATAAATATTCGACACCAGATGGCGTTGAAGGATGTGTTTGCAAAATCAAGGGTATAAGACTTAATTCGTCGGTGAGTCAGAAAATAAACTTTGATTCTATACGAGATCTTATAACTGGTAAAATACCGCCACTTTTTGCAAACTATGACGCTATTAGACGCACACGGTTTCACGATGTTATAACACGACCTGAATGTAAAATATGCGAGCCCGTGTACTCAAAGAGACGATTCGTGAATAACGAGATTAGCTATCCATACGGTTATAAGTCTAATTAAAAATAAATTATTGTAAATATATTATCACTAAAGTGAATATATGATACAGGATAAAGAGAGAGAATTGAAACACAAACTATTTTGAAATAAATTTTTATATTTTATAAAAATGTAAAACGAAAAAATAAATTTATTTTCTATTAATTAAGTAGTCATTAATTTTTTTCAAAAGCACAGGTTCCAGAATAATCCGCATCCTTTCCACCCTCATTCTGAATCTTTCTCTATCACGAGCCGCTTGCTCCCACTCTCCACATCGCGCTGTACGACTCGCACAGTCCCACACGCGTATCACATGAATTTCCGGCTTACCCTCTTTGAAATGCACTTGTTTTGTTTGATTCATCGTTCACTGTACTTTTTGTAGACTCTCTTTTCTATAAAATTGTTGAGAATCAAAAATTTAAATCTGATTAATTCTTTGATGAAAATCTATTACCTCTTTCGATTTCTTGGTTATTGCTCACGATAGCAGCACTTTTTCAAGACTAACCAGCACTGACCGTTTACCAACGCTTTTAATTTTATACTATAAATGGTGGTGGTGGTGGTGGGGTGGGGGTATTAATTATAAGTAGGTGATTAATACTTATTTGGCTCTTTCAGCCATATAGCTAAAGAGTGGAATAATGCTGGCGTCAGCCAGCTATATGGCTAATCAGCTAAGCGATTAGCTAGCGCCAGCACGATACTGCTCGCACATGCGCGCGCCGCCGCCGCCCCCCACTCTTGCTCATCACTCTTAATGATCGTATATGTGAAGTGGTTCGAGGATTTGATGAGCTTAGTAATAGAAGTTTAGCAGCAGCGGTAACATGGACGTTTGCAGGTGGGTGCATCCGTGGACTTTGATGATTTGTGGACCCAGCTCGTGTGGTAAAACAGTATTAGTGAAGAATTTTTTGCATCACATTGATCGCAAGGGTTTACCAAAGAGCGAAGACTATGCCAATGATCCAGGAGCAAAACTTTTGATTCTCGACGATCTGATGAGAGAACTTATAACGTACATTTGCGAGTGTGCTTTAAACATTTTACGTGGAAATATTCCACTCAGCAAGTATTATAAGAAACAATTGCGAAAAGTGGCACCACTGTTGCGAAAACTCGCTAAACCGGGTATTTTGGAGGTAAAAAGGAAATTGGTGGTAAAATCAGCATATTTACTACGGCTAATTGTGAAACCTGTTTTATCGGCATGGAGTACGCAAGAAAAATAATTTTAGTACGCAAGAGTGCTTGGAGCAACAGCGGCTGCAGCAGCTGCACGACGTACCAACTACCAATCATACAACACCACCATCCAGTGTCCAGACACCTGGTACAGCCACGACACGCCTTGACGAAGAAATGAGTGAAATTTTACATTCTACGGGTGATGAGCGTCAAAAATCTCTGCAATATCAACAAATCTTGCAGCGTTACTTGCATCTAAGAGGGGAGGAGGAGCATGAAAATAGGAGTATAATACGTCCAAACGAGACAACATTATTAGAAACGGAAACGACGATGGGTACAGACAATAATGACGAAATCGACGACGAACAGCTTTTCCAGTCGGTACCGCAGAAATTTCAAAGTAATGCTAGACATCTCATTAGATATTTGCGGCAAGCTGGTAATATTGAATGGGATAGTCGTGGTATAATCAAGCTAGATGGCACTGCTGTCGAGGGTGCTAATATTGTCGATTTAATGAACGAAGCTATGAGAAGTAGAAAAAGGCCGCCACCACGCGGATACAAACAGTTTGCACGCGTCTTGCGACAAGTTAGCATACCTCGAGAATTAATTGGTAACGATCAACTGTGGCGTACGATTGCATCTCATAGCCCTGATTCACCGCTGTCATCGTCGTCAGAAAACGAAGGTTATTATTCTTCAACAGCTACTGGTCTAACGAGCGTAAAGGAGAAAGAAGTTGAGAGTGCGAAAAAGCGTAAAAAAGTTGGTAGCGAGTTGGCAGCTACGCCATCAACCCCTGTAAAAAAAAATTGCCTCGAATAGCTAAAATGGGACCGTATGTGAAAGCATGAAAGGAAGTGATGGAGGGGGAGGAGGAGGAGGAGGGGAGAAAACTGGTACTTTTATAGACCGATTGATTTCAGTTGTACCCTTTGAAATGCATCTACCAGGCTACCAGTTTTTTGGCCTTGGCACGCATCTCGAAGAGCGTCTCAGACGTGGTCAGAGAGGAAAAAATCCTCTTGACAATGCCTGTCTAGAGCACGATATTTCATATTCAAATAAAAAAATAACGAATCATATAAAAGCCGACAGACTGCTGGCTGAACGAGCATTTTCACGCATGCTCTCGGAGACTGCGGATGGTAATGAAAAGACTGCAGCTGGTATTACTGTTTTGTGCATGGTCAGCAAAATTGCATTTGATAAATTTTTGAAACGCATTAAAAATAAATTTAAAAGACAGCAAAAGAGAGAGAAAAAGCTAGTTTGTAAGAGGGGGAGGAGGAGGAGCAATGAAAAAGGAGGAGAAAAAGAAGAAGGAGGCGAAAAAGCCGGACGATCTTGAGCATTATTCCTATAATCTTTCTGCACCATCAGCGTACGCTGGTGCTCATCTACTGAAACACGCGAAACCCAAAAAATTTGATAACAATACCATTGCCAAATGGTTGAGAGCAGGTGGTGGGGTCAGAGGAATTCTGTGTGTATTAAATAAATAGTTTTCAAATTTGATAATTAATAAATAATTCTAAAAACAAAGTTATATAACAAATAATTTTTTCAATTTAAAAAATTTTGAGTTTAACAAAATTTTGTTTAACTCAAAAAATGTAAAAATAGAAAAAATTATTGTTATAGTAACTTGTTTTGGAATTATTATTAATTATCAATTTGAAACTATTTATTTTAATACTTTTTTATACATTTGAATTTCCTCTGCTCTGCCACTCGGCATCGGAGAGTCAGGATGCACATACCTTACACAAACTCGTGAGACATCGTTTTTCTCGTCGACATTACAACGTTTTTAGCCCCTTTGAAGTGTGGGAAGCTGACTTGGCAGATTTTAGATCACTTAAAACCTACAATGATGGGTACAGCTATATTCTCATTGTCATTAATGCACTTTCAAAGTTTGCCTGGGCAGAGCCTCTTCTCGACAAAACCAGTCGAAGCGTCGCTGTAGCATTAGACAAAATTTTATCACGATGTAATGATAGACATCCTATTTATCTACAGACTGATAAAGGTAAAGAGTTTATCGGTCGAGAGGTGCAAGAGGTGCTAAAAAAGAAACATATTACCTATCGAGTCGTACGAGACCCTGATATAAAGGCAGCCATTGCTGAACGCTTTATTCGAACTCTCAAAGGTCGTATCTGGCGATACTTTACTCATTTGCGCACAAGACGTTATATAGATGTTTTGCAAAAAATTGTGACGTGTTACAACGAGTCGTGGCACAGTGCCATAAAAATGCCCCCTTCCAAGGTCAACTTATATAATGCTCACATGGTACGTCAAAATTTGACGTTGCGTTACAGCGAAAAACAGCCGTTTCGAGTAGCTAAATACAGCGTTGGTGATCTGGTTCGTCTCAGTCGTGCCAAGACAGCCTTCAGGAAAGCATACGAGGGTAGCTGGACTCTGGAGCTGTTTAAAATTATAAGAGTCAACACAAGACAACAACCACCCGTCTATATTTTGACAGATCTTGATGGAGAAAAAATTGACGGATATTTTTACGAAGAACAGTTGAGCAGAGTGCGCAAAGATTTAGATAGCGAAGCGTTTGAGGTTGATGAGGTTTTGAAGAGCAAAGGTAGGAAAAAACAATATTTGGTCAGTTGGAGGGGGTACCCAGAAAAATTCAATTCTTGGATGGAAGCTAAAGATTAAAAAAATTTACAATGAAGGATGAATTTTACATGGTTTTACCGAGCAACAGCAACAAGTTTGTCTTTCCACACAATAAGGCGACGCATTTTACAACACAATTATCACAAAATTTTTATCTTCATGGCGACTGGTGTGTAGGACTCACGGAAATTCAAATACCTCTCACATTTCAGCATATATCAGTGGTAGAGCGTGAGGGGGTGATTTCTGTTAAAACATCCAAACGTGACGTAACGAATGTTTTGCGAGAAACAGAGGAGGAGACTCAACAGAAGGCCAAGGTGTTTGCCTGCGTTAAACCTGGTGTTTACCGTGACATTGAAAGTCTCTTAGAAGAAATAAATAATCTCAAGAATGTGAAAAATCATTTATATTTTGAAATCCGCGCTGGTGGCTATGTACAGATTAAATTTCGATGTGGTGAAGATTGTACAACTTATATGCACACGTTTACCCTGTCGGAAAAATTACTTAGAATTTTAGGTTTGGAAAATGTACCAATTTTCTATTGCAAAGGTAATAAAGAACACTACATTGCCAGTAATCGTCCAGCAAATCTTGTGAACGGGTTACCAACCGTGCTAATGGTTTACAGCAACATTTGCCAGCCTTATGTAACAGGTGACATGCGAACGAGCTTACTACGTATAGTCTTGCTTCATTTGCGTGACTACGTTTACGGAGGTGTTGAAATTAAAAACTTTTTACCACCCATGTACCTACTACTGCTGTCTTCAGCGTTTGAGTCGATGGAAACAGATATAAGAGACGAAAACGGATTTCCCATTCCATTCGACTACGGTACGCTGACTGTAACACTTCACTTTAAGCGCATCCGATAAAATTCCTGTGTTTGAAGATTTTTTCAATAACCAAATGATTGGTGGTGGGGGTAAGTGTGTTACAGTTGGTAAACCTTGTTTTGGTTATCACCAGTCGGGTGCAGGAGTAGGTAGTTTTTTGAAAGGTCTCTTCCGAGCAGCTATACCGAAGATCAAACAAGGTGCAAAAGTAGTTGGTAAGGAGGCTCTCCGAGCGAGTAAAAATATCCTAAATGATGTCACTCTAGGTGGCAGACCGGTCAAAGAGGCGACCAAACAGCGCATTCGCGAGAGTGGTAAAAATCTCAAAAGGAAAGCCGACGTTGTTCTGGACAAATTGCTCTTGGGTGAGTCAAGCGCGAAAGAAGGGGAGGAATCAGAACATAAAAAGAAGAACGAGACATTATCAACTCAGTCATCGAGTGCACCTGGCACTACAAACACCTCAGTGGCTAAACGCTCGAAAAGTGGTAAAGTTGCGAAAAAGAAGAAGAAGCAGAATAAGTAAGCACGTGTAGCTAGAGATATTTTTGAAAATTAAAATTTCAAGATAGCGCTGTTGCATACAGAATCTTGTCAGTCGATCAAGTCGGAATTATCACTTTTTGAATTACCTTCGACACAGACTGCAATTGAAGGCTCTTACTGGGTTCAGTACAAACCGATATCTTCACTTAACGACCAATCACCAATTGAATTTACCATCCCTGGCAACACTGAGTATCTAGACTTGGCTTACACAAGGTTAAGTGTGAGTGTAAGTGTAACATGCACTTGTGCTGAACCACCTAAAGATCCGAACGTTGGACCAATAAATAATCTTTTGCATTCGTTGTTCAATCAAGTCGACGTGCTATTCAATCAGAAACCTGTTTCACCACCAAACAATGCTTATGCATACAGAGCTTACATTGAAACATTACTAAATTATGGCCCATCAGCTAAAAAGTCTTATTTAACGAGTGGGTTATGGCACGATGATACAGGAGGGAAAATGGATGATACCACAGGTGGTAATACTGGTCTCAGCCAGCGTAAAGCGCTTATGGTTGGTAGAAAGATTGATTTACTCGGCCATTTACATTGTGATGTTTTTAATCAAGACAAATTATTACTGGGTGGTGTTGAAGTTAGAGTAAGGCTCGTGCGTTCTCGTGATGGTTTCTGTCTCATGGATCCCGCTGGTGCTTTCACAGTAAATATTACAGAGGCTACACTTTTTGTGCGTCAAGTAAGATTAAATCCTTTACTCGTGCTAGCACACGAAAAACTATTGTCGCAGACTACTGCAAAATACCCACTGACGCGTGTAGAAGTTAAGGCTGTTACGTTACATAATGGTGTGCATGGGGAAACAATCGACAATGTTATATTAGGTCAACTACCAAAAAGAATTATACTCGGTTTTGTTGAGAATAAAGCTCACAACGGAGATCAAAATCTTAACCCGTTTAATTTCAAGAATTTTAATATAAATTTTTTATGTCTGTACGTTGATGGAATGCAAGTGCCATCGAAACCCTTACAGCCAGATTTTAAAAAAAGCAAAATGTACGTTGATGCTTATTATACACTTTTTTCCGGCACTGGTATTCACTTTATGAATTCAGGCAACTCGATTACCCGTAAAGACCATCCAAACGGTTACTGCCTATTCGCTTTTGATTTGACACCTGATTTATCGGCGAGTGACGGTAGTCATTGGAATTTGATAAAAAATGGTAATATACGAATTGATGTTAGATTCGACGACCCGCTAGAGGGCGCTGTACATTGTATAATTTATGCTGAATACGACAATCTGCTCGAAATTGACTCGTCGAGACAGGTTGTCGTGGATTATAGCGGTTAAGTAGTAGTGGTGGGGATATAGTTCTCGCTTTTTAAGTGGAGCAAAGCCATCTTCATCATCTCAGTCGGCGAGCAACTTTAATTGCAAACAGTATAGACGTGGTGATTGACGTGCAGTTTTTAGAGGATAACAAAAACCGTTTGATTCCAAAGGAGGTGGCTGTACTTGCTATTTATAAAAACTTCATCGCTCATTGGATTGTGGCGCCTCCTTGTAATTTAAGACGCTTACCTAAAAATGCTTTGAGACATAACTATTGGGTGGCACTGAATCATCATGGTCTGGAGTGGTACGAAGTTGATATATCGATCAAAAGATTATACATAAATTTGGAAGATATGATTGATAAAATTGAAGATTTTTTTACTTGCTATAATGAGGAATCTATGCTGGATCAGCGGCTAACTATTCCAGGATACACTATCCGTTTTATGATTAGTTTTCACGAGAGAGCTTTTGAATTGGTACCCAATGACGCACAACCAGAAGGAGAGGAGTGTGGTGGACCGCCGAAAAAATATGGTCGATTTAATCGGTCACTAGTATTTAAACGTGTCACGTTTGAACGTTTAAAAGATTTATCAAAATGTATAGATTATAGAATTAGATATTTAAATACTGTTGCATAATCTGTAGATTATATATTACGAGAAATGGTTACAAATATGAAAAATGTATTAGAAAAAAGTCAGGAATCTCAATATGTATACTTAACTTCTAGCGATATAAAAACCACAACGTCTAGTTTTAATGATAATTTTGTAAATGATCTCATCGAATTATTAAAAAAGAATAATCTAGTTTTAGGAAAAGAAGATTTGTTTATAATCATACACGAATTTATTATTTATCATATGTACACACTAGTTAATTGTATGAATGCTACGTTGTAATGTTTTATTATTAATAATAAATGTTGTTAAACTCTAAAACGTGAGTATTTCATTTACATCGTTCATTACCAATTCCTCAACCTTTATACACACAGTAATATTACAAATTATATATTTCACGATTCAATATAAAATTTTTATTATTTTAGTATTTAAAAGTATTTAGTTGCAAATTGAAATCTTTTAAATTAATATTTCACGATTCAATATAAAATTTTTATTATTTTAGTATTTAAAAGTATTTAGTTACAAATTGAAATCTTTTAAATTAATATTTTATGATTCAATATAAATTTTAATAATCAAAAAGTATCATGTTACATATTAAAATATTTAAAATTTTTAAATATTCAGTTGTTCGGGTACCATGCCTAACAAGCCCCTACTTCACCTTCTCAGAGGTCATTGACCCACCGGTCAGTAACCTTTGGGGTGGTGGAGTGGGGGTTCGTTTTGACGGTCCATAGTGCCCCTATAACTACTATTATCTAATAAGTTATTAAGCTAAAAATTAGATAATTACTTTCTACCAAAAAATATAGACAATTTTCTAAGAAACTAACTTTTGACATAGACTTTATAGCCCATACAACTTTAATAAGATATACTTTTTCTTCTTATTACTCAAGTAAGTCAGGTAACTTTATAAAATTGTTGTTTTGTGAAGAAAAAAAATTTTTTATATGATTATTCTTATTTTAGAAATGAGTACAATCAGATAATTCTATTTAACAAAACATATGCTTATATGCTTAAGCTTGTCAGCATTGAAAAGTGGGCTGAAAGAAAGTCATATCTTATGTTTAAAATTTTACGGGTGATAAGAACTAGTCTCCCGCTAATTTACGGAAGAAAAATACTTATCTACCACCAACTTCATTTTTCCCAAATCTAGTAGGACATAAATTTCTTTCTTCCGCTGAATTTTATTACTCGCATAAAATAAAAAATTTATGAAATTAAATATACTATTGAAAATTTCTATGGAAAAACTTAATTTCAATTTTTTCCAATTAAGCCCGATTTTTTTAACTTAATAAAGTAGCCACGGTTGAGATGGGAATAAAGCACTATATGCAACCTTACAGAAAAGTCTATTTCTTCCTCGGCTATTTTTTTCTCTCACTCCGCTTCGCTCATTTAAATCGCAAATCCACCCTCAGGAGATATATACGTCTTTACTCTCTAGTAGCATAATTTACTATTTAAATACGCTCAAGATTTAAACATGGAACCCTTTACTCATTGTTTCGTTATACTGACTTAAAAAAAAAAACCAAAGGGCCAAGGATTCTAGATTCAAATTTCGTCGCGAAAATATTTTCGATTTTTGCGGCGTTTTTGGAACCATGCGCGCCAAGTTCCTCCATGTCCACTCGCGCAAAGAGAAACCAGCGAGAGGAAATTAGACAAAGATACGATACACCCGACTTCCAGTGGCGTAAGTAAACTTACGGCAAGCCTGCTTTAGCTCGTTTTCGCCGCGATGTATTATACCTTTATTTCAATGTGATTAACCATCCTGAAAGTTTATTGATTAGTTACATATTTTTATTTCAAACACAGTTTTTTTTTAATGATTATAATCGAAATAATATGAAATAAAATTTTTTGGGGGCGATGAACATATGTCACTTTTTATGCTATTCAACTAAGGTGTACGGTGGCCACCTCGTTCAAAAATCCAATTGGAATTCCAGTTATGTTTTGTTGGGAATCCATGTTATAATTCTAATCAATTCCAATTGGAATCCTATAATCCTATGAATTTAGTATGTCAGTTAGATCTCGAAGACTACTTGATAGATTAACTTCAAATTTCGCATACAATTTTTTTTGTCCAACTAGGCCGGAAGCAATTGAAAATGTATTTTCTTAGCGTATTTTTTTTCGAGCCATTTTAAGGATTTTAAAAATATTTTGATTTCCTTTCGTATTTCACGTAAACTACACGAAGAATTTGCTTAAAAATTTGCATGAGAATTCTTTTCGACTGCCAGAACAAGAAAAACTTCTAAAAACTGATTTTCTTAGCGCACTTTTGATTTTAGAGAATATAAAAAATTTTTTTTTTAATTTTTATTTTTAATTTTTTTATTTTTTTTACGAAAACTATTCGATAAAGTTGCTCCGAATATGTATGCAAGATATCCGCAATGACCTGAAGAAAACAAGCTTTTAAAAACTGATTTTTCTAGCACATTTTGAATTTTAGAGTTCTTGAGACAATTTAAAAAAAAATTTCAATTTCTAAATTTTTTTTGTTTTACGAGAACTATTCCATAGATTTTTTCCAAAATTTGTTTGCAAGCTATTTGCTATAGCCTGGGGAAAGCAAGCTTTGGAAAACTTATTTTCTAAGTGCACTTTTAATTGAACATCGTTTAGAAAATTAGAAAAAATAATTCATTTTTTATTTTCAAGTTATTTTACGCGGAACGTGTGTGTATGTATGTATGTGTATGTGTATATGTGTATGCGTGTATGTGTATGTGTGTATATGTGTATGTATAAGTGTGTATGTGTATATGTGTATGTGTGTATGTGTATGTGTGTATGTGTATGTGTGTATGTGTATGTGAGTATGTGTATGTGTGTATGTGTATGTGTGAATGTGGATGTGTGAATGTGTATCTGTATGTGTTTATGTGTATGAGTGTATGTGTATTTGTGCAAATGTGTAGGTGGATGTGGGTATGTGTATGTGTATTTGTGTATGTGCATGTATGTATGTGTATGTGTATATGTGTATGTGTGTCTGTATATATGTGTATATGTTGTGTGTATGTGTATGTGTGTGTAAGTGTATGTGTGTATGTATATATGTGTATTTCTGTTTGTGTATGTGTATGTGTGTATGTGTATGTGTATGTGTATTTGTGTATGTGTATGTATGAATGTGTATGTGTATATGTGTATTTGTGTATGTGTATGTGTATGTGTATGCATATGTGTGTATGTGTATGTGTGTGTGTTTATGAGTGTGTGTGTATGTGTGCATATGTGTGTATAAGTGTATGTGTGTATGTGTATGTGTTTATGGGTATAAGTGTATGTGTATTTGTGAGTGTGCGTATGTGTATGTGTATTTGTGTATGTGTATGTATGTACGTGTAAGTGTATGTGTGTATGTGTATTTGTGTATGTGTATGTGTGTATGCGTATGTGTGTATGTGTATGTATGTATGTGTGTATGTGTATGTGTGAATGTGAATGTGTGAATGTGTATCTGTATGTGTTTATGTGTATGAGTGTATGTGTATTTGTGCAAATATGTATGTGGATGTGTGTATGTGCATGTATGTACGTGTATGTGTGTATGTGTATTTGTGCATGTGCATGCGTGTATGCGTAAGTGTTAATGCGCATGTGAATATGTGTATGTGTGTCCGTATATATGTGTATGTGTTGTGTGTATGTGTATGTGTGTGTAAGTGTATGTGTGTATGTATATATGTTTATTTCTGTTTGTGAATGTGTATGTGTGTATGTGTATGTGTATTTGTGTATGTGTATGTATGTATGTATGTGTATGTGTATATGTGTCTGTATATATGTGTATATGTTGTGTGTATGTGTATGTGTGTGTAAGTGTATGTGTGTATGTGTATATGTGTATTTCTGTTTGTGTATGTGTATGTGTGTATGTGTATGTGTATTTGTGTATGTGTATGTATAAATGTGTATTTGTATATGTGTATGTGTATGTATATGTGTGTATGTGTATGTATGTGTGTTTATGAGTGTGTGTATGTGTGCATATGTGTGTATAAGTGTATGTGTGTATGTGTATGTGTTTATGGGTATGAGTGCATGTGTATTTAAGTATGTGCGTATGTGTATGTGTATTTGTGTATGTGTATGTATGTACGTGTAAGCGTATGTGTGTATGTGTATTTGTGTATGTGTATGTGTGTATGCGAATGTGTGTATGTGTATGTATGTATGTGTGTATGTGTATGTGTGAATGTGGAGGTGTGTATGTGTATCTGTATGTGTTTATGTGTATGGTTGTATGTGTATTCATGCAAATGTGTATGTGTATGTGTGTATGTGCATGTATGTACGTGTATGTGTATGTGTGTATGTGTATTTGTGTATGTGTATGCGTGTATGCGTATGTGTTAATGCGCATGTGAATATGTGTATGTGTGTCTGTATATATGTGTATGTGTTGTGTGTATGTGTATGTGTGTGTAAGTGTATGTGTGTATGTGTATGTGTATATGTGTGTATGTGTATGTGTGAATGTGTATGATTGTATATGCATGTGTGTATGTGTATGTGTATAGGTGTATATGTATGTGTGTATGTGCATGTATGTATGTGTGTATGTGTATGTGTGTATGTGTATGTGTATTTGTGTATGTGTATGTATAAATGTGTATTTGTATATGTGTATGTGTATGTATATGTGTGTATGTGTATGTATGTGTGTTTATGAGTGTGTGTATGTGTGCATATGTGTGTATAAGTGTATGTGTGTATGTGTATGTGTATATGTGTGTATGTGTATCTGTATATGTGTGTATATGTGTGTATGTATATGTGTGAATGTGTATGTTTGTATGTGTATGTGTGTATGTGTGTATGTGTATGTGTATGTGGATATATGTATGTGTGTCTGTGCATGTTTGTGTGTATGTGTATGTGTGTATGTTCATGCATGTATGTGTATGTGTATGCCTGTTTGTGTATGCTTGTATGTGTATATGTGCATGTGTATGTGTGTATGCGTATGTGTCATGCGTATGTGTGTATGCGCATGTGTATCTGTGTATGAGTATGTATGCATGTGTATGTGTATGTGTGTATGTTTATGTGTGTATGTGTATGTGTGTAGGTGTATGTGTGTATGTGTATGTGTGTTTGCATATGTGTGAATGCGCATGTGTATATGTGTATGTGTGTCTGCATAAGTGAATAAATGTATGTGTGTTTGTGTATTTGTGTCTGTCTATGTGTGTATGTGTTTGTACGTATGTGTATGTGTATGTACGTATGTGTATTTGTGTATGTCTATGCGTGTTTGTTTATTTGTGTATGTGTGTGTATGTATGTGTATGTGTATGTGTGTATGTGTATTTGTGTAAGTGTATGTGTGTATCTATATGTGTGTATGGGTATGTGTATATGTTTATGTGTGTATGTGTATGTGTGCATGTGTGTGTATAATGTATGTGTGTATGTGTATGTGTGTATGTGTGTATGTGTGTATGTGTATTTGTGAATGTGTATGTTTAAATGTGTATGTATTCATGTGTATGTGTGTATGTGTGTATGTGTATGTGTATGTGTGTATGTTTATGTGTGTATGTGTATGTGTGTAGGTGTATGTGTGTATGTGTATGTGTGTTTGCGTATGTGTGAATGCGCATGTGTATATGAGTATGTGTGTCTGCATATATATTATGTGTGTATGTGTATATGTATGCATATGCGTATGTGTGTATGTGTATTTGTGTGTGTGTATGTATGTATGCGTATATGTATATGCGCATGTGTATATGTGTATGTGTGTCTGTATGAATGTGTATGTGTATGTGCGTGTGTAAGTGTATGTGTGTATGTGTATGTGTGTATGTGTATGTGTGTATGTGTATGTGTGTATGTGTTTGTGTGTATGTGTATGTGTATGTGTGTGTGTGTATGTGTGTTGTATGTGTGTGTGTGTATGTGTATGTGTTGTGTGTGTTATGTGTATGTGTATGTTTGTTTATGTATGTGTATGTATGTATGACTATGTGTGTGTGTATCTGTATGTGTATGTATTGTATGTATATGTGTGTATTTGTATGTGTATATATGTGTGTATGTGTATGTGTGTATGTGTATGTTTGTATGTGTATGTTTGTATGCGTATGTGTATGTATGTATGACTATGTGTTTTATTTTTTGCTTTTTATGTATGTATGTGTATGTGTATGTGTATGTGTATGTGTGTATGTGTATGTACGTATGTGTATGTGTATGTGTGTATGTGTATTTGTGTATGTGTATGTGTGTTTGTATATGTGTGTATGGGTATGTGTATATTTTTATCTGTGTATGTGTATGTGTGCATATGTGTATATGTGTATGTGTATGTGTATTTGTGTATGTGTATGTATGAATGTGTATGTGTATATGTGTATTTGTGTATGTGTATGTGTATGTGTATGCATATGTGTGTATGTGTATGTGTGTGTTTATGTGTGTGTGTGTGTGTGTGCATATGTGTTATAAGTGTATGTGTGTATGTGTATGTGTTTATGGGTATAAGTGTATGTGTATTTGTGAATGTGCGTATGTGTATGTGTATTTGTGTATGTGTATGTATGTACGTGTAAGTGTATGTGTGTATGTGTATTTGTGTATGTGTATGTGTGTATGCGTATGTGTGTGTGTGTATGTATGTGTGTGTATGTGTATGTGTGAATGTAATGTGTGAATGTGTATCTGTATGTGTTTATGTGTATAGTGTATGTGTATTTGTGCAAATATGTATGTGGATTGTATTGCATGTATTACGTGTATGTGTATTTATTTGTGCATGTGCATGCGTGTATGCGTAAGTGTTAATGCATGTGAATATGTGTATGTGTGTCCGTATATATGTGTATGTGTTGTGTGTATGTGTATGTGTGTGTAAGTGTATGTGTGTATGTATATATGTTTATTTCTGTTTGTGAATGTGTATGTGTGTATGTGTATGTGTATTTGTGTATGTGTATGTATGTATGTATGTTATGTTTATTGTCTGTATATATGTGTATATGTTGTGTGTATGTGTATTGTGTGTATGTATGTGTGTATGTTATATGTTATTTTGTTTGTGTATGTGTATGTGTGTGTGTATGTGTATTTGTGTATGTGTATGTATAAATGTGTATTTTATATGTTATGTTATGTATATGTGTTATGTGTATTATGTGTGTTTATGAGTGTGTGTATGTGTCATATGTGTGTATAAGTGTATGTGTTATGTGTATGTGTTTATGGGTATAGTGCATGTGTATTTAAGTATGTGCGTATGTGTATGTGTATTTGTGTATGTGTATGTATGTACGTGTAAGCGTATGTGTGTGTGTGTATTTGTGTATGTGTATGTGTGTATGCGAATGTGTGTGTGTATGTATGTATGTGTGTATGTGTATGTGTGAATGTGGAGGTGTGTATGTGTATCTGTATGTGTTTATGTGTATGGTTGTATGTGTATTCATGCAAATGTGTATGTGTATGTGTGTATGTGCATGTATGTACGTGTATGTGTATGTGTGTATGTGTATTTGTGTATGTGTATGCGTGTATGCGTATGTGTTAATGCGCATGTGAATATGTGTATGTGTGTCTGTATATATGTGTATGTGTTGTGTGTATGTGTATGTGTGTGTAAGTGTATGTGTGTATGTGTATGTGTATATGTGTGTATGTGTATGTGTGAATGTGTATGATTGTATATGCATGTGTGTATGTGTATGTGTATAGGTGTATATGTATGTGTGTATGTGCATGTATGTATGTGTGTGTGTATATGTGTGTATGTGTATGTGTATTTGTGTATGTGTATGTATAAATGTGTATTTGTATATGTGTATGTGTATGTATATGTGTGTATGTGTATGTATGTGTGTTTATGAGTGTGTGTATGTGTGCATATGTGTGTATAAGTGTATGTGTGTATGTGTATGTGTATATGTGTGTATGTGTATCTGTATATGTGTGTATATGTGTGTATGTATATGTGTGAATGTGTATGTTTGTATGTGTATGTGTGTATGTGTGTATGTGTATGTGTATGTGGATATATGTATGTGTGTCTGTGCATGTTTGTGTGTATGTGTATGTGTGTATGTTCATGCATGTATGTGTATGTGTATATCTGTTTGTGTATGCTTGTATGTGTATATGTGCATGTGTATGTGTGTATGCGTATGTGTCATGCGTATGTGTGTATGCGCATGTGTATCTGTGTATGAGTATGTATGCATGTGTATGTGTATGTGTGTATGTTTATGTGTGTATGTGTATGTGTGTAGGTGTATGTGTGTATGTGTATGTGTGTTTGCATATGTGTGAATGCGCATGTGTATATGTGTATGTGTGTCTGCATAAGTGAATAAATGTATGTGTGTTTGTGTATTTGTGTCTGTCTATGTGTGTATGTGTTTGTACGTATGTGTATGTGTATGTACGTATGTGTATTTGTGTATGTCTATGCGTGTTTGTTTATTTGTGTATGTGTGTGTATGTATGTGTATGTGTGTATGTGTATTTGTGTAAGTGTATGTGTGTATCTATATGTGTGTATGGGTATGTGTATATGTTTATGTGTGTATGTGTATGTGTGCATGTGTGTGTATAATGTATGTGTGTATGTGTATGTGTGTATGTGTGTATGTGTGTATGTGTATTTGTGAATGTGTATGTTTAAATGTGTATGTATTCATGTGTATGTGTGTATGTGTGTATGTGTATGTGTATGTGTGTATGTTTATGTGTGTATGTGTATGTGTGTAGGTGTATGTGTGTATGTGTATGTGTGTTTGCGTATGTGTGAATGCGCATGTGTATATGAGTATGTGTGTCTGCGCATGTATATGTGTATGTGTGTATATGTATGCATATGCGTATGTGTGTATGTGTATTTGTGTGTGTGTATGTATGTATGCGTATATGTATATGCGCATGTGTATATGTGTATGTGTGTCTGTATGAATGTGTATGTGTATGTGCGTGTGTAAGTGTATGTGTGTATGTGTATGTGTGTATGTGTATGTGTGTATGTGTATGTGTGTATGTGTTTGTGTGTATGTGTATGTGTATGTGTGTATGTGTGTATGTGTATGTGTGTATGTGTATGTGTATGTGTGTATGTGTATGTGTATGTGTATGTTTGTTTGCGTATGTGTATGTATGTATGACTATGTGTGTATGTGTATCTGTATGTGTATGTACGTATGTATATGTGTGTATTTGTATGTGTGTATAGGTATGTGTGTATGTGTATGTGTGTATGTGTATGTTTGTATGTGTATGTTTGTATGCGTATGTGTATGTATGTATGACTATGTGTATGTGTATGTTTGTATGCGTATGTGTATGTATGTATGACTATGTGTGTATGTGTATGTGTATGTGTATGTGTGTATGTGTATGTACGTATGTGTATGTGTATGTGTGTATGTGTATTTGTGTATGTGTATGTGTGTTTGTATATGTGTGTATGGGTATGTGTATATGTTTATCTGTGTATGTGTATGTGTGCATATGTGTATATGTAAATGTGTGTGTGTATGTGTATGTTTGTATGTGTATGTGTGTCTGTGTATGTGTGTATGTGTATGTGTGTATGCGTATTTGTGTTTGTGTTTGTACGTATGTGTATGTGTATGTGTGTAGGTGTATTTGTGTATCTGTTCGTACGTATGTGTATGTGTATGTGTGTATGTGTATTTGTGTATGTGTATGTGTGTATGTATATGTGTGTATGGGTATGTGTATATGTTTATCTGTGTATGTGTATGTGTGCATGTGTGTATATGTAAATGTATGTGTGTATGTGTATGTTTGTATGTGTATGTGTGTATGTGTGTGTGTGTATGTGTATGTGTGTATGCGTATGTGTGGATGCGTATGTGTGAATGCGCATGTGTATATGTGTATGTGCGTCTGTATATGTGTGTATGTGTATGTGTGTATGTGCATTTGTGTATGTGTATGTGTGTATGTGGATGTGTGTATGCGTATGTGTGTATGTGTGTATGTGCATGTATATGTGTATGTGTGTATGCGCATGTATATGTGTATGTGTGTATATGTATGCATATGCGTATGTGTGTATGTGTATTTGTGTGTGTGTATGTATGTATGCGTATATGTATATGCGCATGTGTATATGTGTATGTGTGTCTGTATGAATGTGTAGGTGTATGTGCGTGTGTAAGTGTATGTGTGTATGTGTATGTGTGTATGTGTATGTGTGTATGTGTGTATGTGTATGTGTGTATGTGTATGTGTGTATGTGTATGTGTATGTGTGTATGTGTGTATGTGTATGGGTGTATGTGTATGTGTATGTGTGTATGTGTATGTGTATGTGTATGTTTGTATGCGTATTGTATGTATGTATGACTATGTGTGTATGTGTATGTGTATGTGTATGTACGTATGTATATGTGTGTATTTCTATGTGTGTATAGGTATGTGTGTATGTGTATGTGTTAATGTGTATGTGTGTATGTGTATGTGTATGTGTGTATGTGTATGTGTGTATGTGTATGTTTGTATGCGTATGTGTATGTATGTATGACTATGTGTATGTGTATGTTTGTATGCGTATGTGTATGTATGTATGACTATGTGTGTATGTGTATGTGTGTATGTGTATGTGTGTATGTGTATGTACGTATGTATATGTGTGTATTTGTATGCGTGTATGGGTATGTGTGTATGTGTATGTGTTAATGTGTATGTGTGTACGCGTATGTTTGTATGTGTATGTGTGTATGTGTATGTGTGTATGTGTATGTGCGTATGTGTGTATATGTGTGTATGTGTATGTGTGTATGTGTAAGTGTGTATGTGTATGTGTATGTGTATGCTTGTATGTGCATATGTGTATGTGTATGTGTGTATGCGTATGTGTGTATGCGTATGATTGTATGCGCATGTGTATCTGTGTATGTGTGTGTATGTATGTGTATGTGTATGTATGTATGTTTATGTGTGTATGTTTATGTGTGTATTTGTATGTGTGTATGGGTATGTGTGTATGTGTATGTGTATTAGTATGTGTGCATGTATATGTCTGTTTGTGTATGTGTGTATGAAGATGTTTGTATGTGTATGTGTGAACGTGTATCTTTGTTTTTCCGTCTCCGAATTTCCGTCGCCGACTTTCCGTCTCAGACTTATCGTCTCTGATTCTTTGTTTCCAAATATTTGTCCTTGTCTTTTTGTCTTTGTCTCTATGTTTTTAGTATACCGTCTCTGTCTGTCTGTCTTAGTTTTTTTATTTCTCCGTCTTCGTCTTCGTTACTGCTCCTCCATCTCTTTGTCTCTGTTTTTTTGTTCCCGTCTATTTGTCTCCGTTTCCGCCTATCTGTCCCTGTTTTCCGACCCTCTGTCTCTGTCCTTTCGCCTCCGTCCCTCCTTGTCCGTTCTACCATCTTCGTCTGTCTTTTTCAGTTCTTTCGTCCCCCCCACCGGTCTTTTCATCTTTGTTTCTTTGTCTTCGACTCTCCGTTTCCGTCTCTTCGTCTCCATTTCTTTGTTTTCGTCTATCCGTCTTCGTCTCTCTATCTTCGTTTTCGTCTATTTGTTCCTGTTTTTTCGTTCCTTCGTCTTCGTTCCTCCCGGTCCGTTTTTCCGTATCCGTCTATCTGCCTTAGATTTCCCGTTCCTCAGTCTTAGTTCTTTGGTTATTTAAGTTCTAATTAAGGCTGTTATTTACCTTATTAAATAAAATTTCTTTATCTTTGTCTAGGGGGCCTATTCAACGAACAGAAAAAACACGGGTTTATTTTTTACATCAAAAAATCATATCCCGCATTTTTATCTAAATCCGTTTCCCGGAGGTGGGGTGTTCTGCCACTCAGTCTCTTTGTCTCCGTCTCTTCATCTCCGTTTTTTCGTCTTTGTCTTTGTCTCTCCGTCTTTGTCTCCGTCCCTCCGTCTCTTTGATTCCGTCTTCGTCCCTTCATCTCCGTGTCTCCTCTCCCGTTTCTCTGTCTCCGTCTCTCTGTTCCTTTGTCTCAGTGTTGGAAATACCAACTATAAATTCTTAATCACTTAACACTTACAATAGTGGACGCGTTTTTCAAACCATATAGCGCTTAGAATAGCAGCCGCGAATCCGTAACTATGCAGTGCTCAGAATAACATTCGTGAATTCTTAATAACACAGCGCTCACAATAGCAGCCGCGTTCGTTTAACCACACAGCGCTCAAAATAACAGCCGCGAATTTGTTTTTTCACAGCGCTTACGATGGTTGTTGTTTTTTTCTAACCACACAGTATTTAAAAAAGAAATCGCGCTTTTTCAATGGCACAGAACTAAAAATAGCAGCCGTGATTCTTAACCACACAGCGCTAAACTCTACTTCATAATTTTTAATTTTTTTATATTTAATATTACATTAGAGTTTTGAATATGTTTGATTTTATTTTCTTATTCATTATAATTAATTTTTTTATTGTGATTTTATAATATTTCTTTGTAAATGATGTTTTTAGTATAGACCATTCTTTTATTCACTTTTCTTGATTTTTTTGTTAATGATGTTTTCAATTTTTTTTTTATTAGTTGTCCTTGAAAGGGTCACGAATAACTGCCCATGACTGAAAATTGGTGTTGGTAAATAAACTCCTACTTTCTTAGCAAGTTTTACAAGAAATAGTTTTCTGGTCATATGGAATGGCAATTTATCATTTGCTGATAAGGTCATACGTAGTAAGAATATAGTGCTCCCCTTTTTACTTCCTGTTAATATTGGTGCAATTATAGTGAATTGTTTCATTTTCGTTAATCGGGTTGCGTTACAAAGTCCTTCATTCAAATTAACATTTCTTAGAAGCATTACTATAGCTTCTTTTTTAATTGTAATCTATGCGGAGGTAAACCATTGGGCGTTGAAGAATTCAAAAATTCTGTTTGCGAAATTGCATTTAAACTTTCGTTATTTATATCTTTTGCAGAGTCAATGCTCAAGTACTCTATTACTGGTTCATTTATTTTTTACAAATTTTTTCATTCATTTCTGTTACACCTACGTTTTTTTGTGCCAATATAATATTTTCGTGATAGTCACAAATTTCAATATTATATTATGCCTGTAAATTTCATTAATTAGATTGCCCTCTGACAATATTTTTTTTGGAATTTTTATAACTTGATTTCCCTTTTTCATATTTTGAATGAAAATTACCATTTCCTATATTTAGTAACCAATTTTTAAATTTATCGTTTGATTCCAATGAACGCCTATTTTCTTTCAAAGACATACTTTAAAAATGTTTCCATAGATAGCTTTTTTTGACACGATTTTCTACTATCTGTGTTCTATTTCCATGTTTTACTATTAGTGATATTTGTCTAAAATCCCCTGATATGATAAATGTTTTTCCCAAACAAGTAATTATTATTAAATACATCGTTAAACATGCAATCAACGGCTTCAAAAGCGTATTTTGACGTCATTGTGATTCCATCACAGATAATAATTGATACATTTTTCATTTTTTTACCTATTTCGTTGTTTGCACTTATATTACATATTTTGACTTCAGATATGTTCAACGGTCATTTAAATGCTGTGTGTACTGTCACATTATCTTGTAATAAGTTAGCCGCTATACCTGTCCATGATCCAACTAAATAGTTGATTCCATGAATTTTTAGATAAGTTATAATTGTATTTAATGAGTAGCTTTTACCACTTCTACCTGGACCGTCATATAATAACGCCTTAGCATTCAATTACCGAAAAGTAATTAAATGCTAAGGCGTTATTATATGATCTTATGCATTTCTTAAAATTATCACTTATTATAGAATTTACCGTAAGTAATTTCTTAATATCTTTAGGATTTTCTGGGTCTTCTTCTACTGTTATTTTTCCTTGTTTACAACATGATGTAAATTTCTTATTGCTTGACATTTCGAATGCAAAATGTCTAGCACCACAAAAATCACAAATAAAATTCAAATTACTAATATTATTTTCCATGATATAATTTTCATTATTATTGGTCAATGTATCTTTAGCTATGTGGTTATAATTTATATTATTTTGATTTTCTTTTGTTTTGAATTTATCTTTGTTTCTTTTCATAATGATTTTTATTTTCTACTGAAGTAATTAAATTATTATCTTTTTTTTTTAATGTTTTTTCATAAGATTCATTTAAACGTTGTAATATTTTTTGTTTGTTTTTCAATTAATATTGTTTTCTATTTTCTAAAACTTTATCTTTATTCTATTTATAATACGATTTGTCATGAATGCGTCTATTATAGTTGTGATTTTGTTGATATGTTAAATTCTTATTTTTGTTTGAAGATTCTCAATCGTTTTTTATAAATACAGTTTAGTTAGAAATTTGACTTCTTTGTTGCAATTAATTAATAATTTTTTATTTTTTAATTGCAACTCTTATTATTTTTTAAAAAATTTTTATCCCTCTTGAAATTATTTTCAAGTTCCGTGATTAGATGAATGTTTTGAGAATTAATTCGATTTTCATGATGCGTTATATTTAAATTTTTCAATCTCTCAATCGAAACTTTTGTTAATTCTAATAATTTTGTATCATTTAATTTATATTTAAATGTCAGAATTGGTTCTTGTTCAATATCATTTTCAGATCCTTAGATTAGATTATTAGATTAGATATTGTTTTATTTTGTTTTATAATTACGAAAAAAGCGTGTAAAATTACAAATAAAGTTAAAATACATAAAATACTTGAAATAGCCTTGCATATATAAAATTAAAATAGTACAGTATGATATCATAGTCATAAAACATAATAGGGATAATAATACTGTGATAGTAAGTCAATGAATTAAATAAAAGTGATATCACAGATAACACTAATAAATTCACGC
Organism: Anastatus disparis; assembly: GCA_017163975.1. Lineage (NCBI taxonomy): Eukaryota > Metazoa > Arthropoda > Insecta > Hymenoptera > Eupelmidae > Anastatus > Anastatus disparis. The sequence continues at coordinate 4,031,852 of JAFFSR010000277.1, read as the reverse complement.
AAAGAGTATAAATAATATAATTAAAAATCAGTCTCAAACATCTATCAGTCAAAAGAATCACATAAAATCAAGCGTGTAAAGAGCGCAGTCAAAATATCAGCAGTTTACAGTAAATTAAAATCACTGAACAAGGTTGAATGTACAGTAATATACAAGTCAAGCTGATAAAAATATAATCATTCACTCTATGCACACACATCCTACCATCACACCAATAAATACAATTATTCCTTAAATCTATAAAAAGTACATTACATAATAAATTAACACATATGATATAGTCCGAAAATAATTCCTGTTCAATCGAGGTCGAGTAAATACCTCCTTAGAGCGGCTTTCTTTTAACCTGCTGATTGATGGAAGATTTTTAATATCAGCAGGTAGGGAGTTCCAAAAATGCGCACCTTGAACTCGAAAGGAATTTCTTCCAGTCTCAGTGCGCATAAAGGGCACCGTAAGATCTTTAATCTCACCCCTAGTGGTCGCTCGGGGTATATATCTAGTGAACAGACCCACTAGATGTTCAGGAGTATTCATACGTACGATTTTGTACATGAGTACAGCTATAAAATACTTTCTCCTCAAATCAGTACGTAGCCAACCCAAAGCATGTCTATGGGGAGAGATGTGACCCCCATCCTCACGCCTAATACATATCTCACATATGAATTTTGCATTGTCTGTAGCCGTCTTCATAACTTCTGCGAAGCATCAAGCAAAACCACTGAGTAGTTATCAAGATATGGGAACAGCAAGGTGGTTGCGAGCTGCTTACGTAGAGTCTCAGTGGTGCACCGACCGAAAAACCGCAGGCTATAAATCACTCTATTAAATCTTTTAGTCAACATATTAATGTGCGGTTCCCACGACAGTGTAGAGTTGAGTACAACACCAAGGTCCGTAACGGTGTCAAAGAAAAGAATACCGATACCGCTCGCCAGGTCTATCGTCCTTGGCTCACTCGAATAAAATATTTTAATAAAACGATTACTCGCAAAGACGATCGCTTTCGTTTTACTAGCATTCAAAGTAAGAGAAACACCAGCAGCCCACCCCGACACCGCCCTGGCCGCCCTCTGTAAAATACGAAACCCCTCATCCACATCATCATAAGGGACCTGTGTATGAATTTGAAGATCATTCGCATACGGCAGATGTCTGACGCAACCAGAGTCCAGTGCGTCACGTACGTCATTTATGTAAAGGCAAAACAACAGAGGCCCCAGCACCAAACCCTGAGGTACTCCTAGATTGGTTGTTAGCCAATTCGATTCCTCCTTTAAATACGTGGAAACCATTTGTTTTCTACCTGATAAATAGGAGTTAATCCATCCGAGTGCGAAAAAAAAGTTATGTGTACTTCTGACTTGAAACTATTTAATATAAGAATCTTAAATACTTCTGAAGAACTATAAAAAATCCCGAAATAAAAATTTTAAATGTTATTTATATAAATAATTAAAAATTCTGATTGATAATTATTTTTAAAATTTTAATCAGTTACCACTTATTAAATACATAAACATAAAAAAACATAAACATCATAAAAACAAAGTTCAATGTTCATCATTGAACATTGTTCATTTGAAGTTTTAAACTTAAGTTTTTTGTTAGTTTATTCATTTAAATGTTCTTATATAAACATTTCTCCTTAAACCCATTTTTTATAAAATTTAATATTTATAGAATTAAATAATGATAAAACATCTGACCAAAATCTTTTCTTTGCTGAGACTTCTTTTTGATTTTAATCTATACGAGCTCAATTTACTTCGCTATTAACGTCGCTCGGTTGAATTTTTATATATTATATTAATATGTATAAATTAGCCAATTTTAAAGTAAAAAAAATTGCCTTAATTTATGAATTTTCATATTGCAGTTCTGTTTAAAATTTAGTTTTTATATATTTGAAAAAAGGATTAATGAAAGCCCCAAAAATTTATATGCATAAAAATTGTTTAAATACAAATCATATGATCATGATAAATTAAAAATTAATTTAACAGCAGGCCGGAGTAGAATCTGATACCGACTGGGTAAAAATTGAGTTTTTTGTTATTTACTTAAGTATTAATCGGTGTATCTTCAAATTAGAGGTTGAGCGCAATAGATATTATTATTATGAACATCTATGCACAAGAAAAAAAAATTCTATTGCTTTGTTTTTCAGAAAAGTAAGGAACGCCAAAGTAAAAGTTTATGTTTATAATATTATCGCGTTCCTTACTTTTTTCAAAAATAAATCAGTAGATTTTTTTTTCTTGTGCATACATATTTGTAATAATAATATCTATTGCGCTTAATCTTCAAATAGCAGATACACCAATTGATACTTGAGTAAATAACAAAAATCTCAATTAGACTAGGACAGCGAATCCGGCCTGCTCTTAAGTCAATTTTATTCAAATTAATGAAAAAATGTGATAAGAATTGATTTTTTTAATCATGTGTTTCAGACAGAGAGACGGAGATGAAAAAACAGAGACGTAGGAACAGAAAAAGTAGGGACCAAAACACAAAGACGGAGATTGAGGGACAGAAAGAAGAAGACAGAGAGACGGGAACAGAGAGACATAGACGGAAACACGAAGACGAAGAGACGAAGACGAAGAGACAAAGAAGAAGAGACGAAGACGAAGACGAAGAGACGAACACGAAGAGACGAAGACGAAGAGACGAAGACGGAGAGACGAAGACGGAGAGACGAAGACGGAGAGACGAAGACGGAGAGACGAAGACGGAGAGACGAAGACGGAGAGACGAAGACGGAGAGACGAAGACGGAGAGACGAAGACGGAGAGACGAAGACGGAGAGACGAAGACGGAGAGACGGTGATGGAGAGATGGAGATGGAGCGACTGAGTAGAAGAGATAGATAGATAAATAGATGATTAATTTATTACTGTACAGTATATTGTACAAAAACAATGAGTAAAAATACATAGATAAAATAAAACAAGTATACATATATTTACATACATAAAGAGTGAATATAAATCAATAATAAAAAATCTGCAATGTATAAACAAGTACGTAAAAAATAAAAAATAAATTCAAATTAAAATTTAGCACTTTAATTAGGCGGCAAGAGCCCACTTTTCAAGGATAGGTAATGAGAGAATGACAATGCTTTAAATGTGAGGAATGAAGATAACTCGCAAAGTGCAGTTGGAAGATCATTCCATAGTCTTGATGAAGTGACCAGGAATGAATTTTGATGATATACAGTGGATGAAAACGGAATGGTCAATGGCCTCACATCACCCCTGAGTGCCCTAACAGGACGGCTACACAGGTACCTAGAATATAAATATGATGGTGAGCTCATTAAGAACATTTTAAACAAAAAAGAAGTAGTAAAGTACTTTCTTCTACTTGCTGTGGATAGCCAGCCCAATGAGAACCTATAGGTTGAAATGTGCTCACGCCTACTTACACCATAGATGTAACGAATGCCAGAGTTCATGACTCTCTGAAATCTCAAGTTGAGTTCAGCAGAAAGATCACTATAGACAAGACAGTTTTAGTCTATGAGTGGAAAGAGCAGCATTTGAATAAGGTGCTTACGAAGAGCAATTGTTGTACTCTTTCTAAAGAAATTGAGTCTACAAAGCAGTGAAAAAGATCTATTACACACCTGTGTAATGTGCTTCTTCCAATTCAGCTTACTATCGAGCAACACTACCAGACTACGAACAGTAGTTTCAAATCTGATAATGGTATTATTCAATGGAACACCAATGAAGGACCAGGATTGCAGCTTATTTATGTAATAGTAAAAGCCGATGACTATGGCATATAGTTACGTAACGTTTGTCCATGTTCAGTCTAATGTCCTTCGTCAACTTCAGTAGAGCGGTCTGCGTTCCAGGTCTAAAACCTGTAAAGGGTCCAGTAACTGTCTAGTTGATAAGTGATTGTAAAGCTGTTCGTGGACAAGACGCTCAAAAATCTTGGACATACACGACAATAAAGAACTCGGCCGAATATCACTCATCGCACGTGGAGAAGACTTTATTAATAGTAATTACTAAAGAGTCCTTCCAACATAAAGGGAAGACACTCTCTTTAAGCGAGTTGTTATATATTCTACATAACACAGGACCGATCGCAGGAAAAGCAGAGTGTATGATAGACAGAGATATCCCATCAGATCCCCTAACCTGCGTAGTAAAACTACAAACCACCTGTCAAACCTCCTCCAAAGTAACTTCATTAAGCCCAAACATAGGCTTAAATGGAAAATCTTCAGTGAGCGTCTCCATATAGTCAGAAGTCGAAGAGATATGAGGATTAGACGAGACACTGCCAAAATAACAATTTAGCTCATCAATTGAGAAGGGATGACGCGAACCATTTCCACTAGAACAAATCCCAAGACTCCTAAGCTCCTCCCAAATCTGTTAAGAGTCAGTAAGTTTGGATAGTCGATCGTGGTAATATAGCAGCTTGGCCGACTCAATGCCCTCATGTGCCCGGTCTCGAGCAGCTCTGTAGCAAAGAAGATCAGTATATAGTCGAGAACGTTTGTAGCGTATGTGAAGTCGATCCCTCTCTAGAATCATTTGATGATGCTCTTCAGTGAACCACGGTGGACGACAACCCACACCCTGCCGGACCCTCCTAACAGGCACAAAAAAACGATTACCTGATTAAGATGATCATAGAGACATTGCAGGCGAGCCGACAACGGCGAATCACCGCCACAGACAGTACACCTTAGAGCACCAAAATAGTTCATCATAGTCACAGTATCAACCGCTTTGTAGTCATGATAAGTAAAATCATGAAGCTCTGGCTTAGAGAGAGAAGACCTCACAGTCGCATCAATAAAGTCATGTTCGTCAAAGAATGGTACGTCAGTCTTCCAGTAGTCAAGTAAAACGTCATTAGAGTCAACAAGGCACAAATCAAGCATCGTACCCAAAGAAGATATGTAATGTGTTGCACTATAAGGTACATAGTAAAGTGCATTCTCCTTAATAAAGCTCTTAAGAAATAACGAGTCATCAGTATCGACCAGCAGGTTTGTATTGAAGTCGCTTAGAACGACCTCAGAACTATAATCATGCATATGAGAAGTTAGATCAGGAATCAATTCCGTGTTAGCCAGGAAAGGAGCATGAGGCGTTCTATAAACCACCCCAACATAAACAGGAGAAGTCAACTCCAGTGACTTGACCTCACAGAAGAGATATTCAGGTGATCCTGGCTTATTCGTCCAACTGCCATTCGACGAACAAAGATGCATGGAGCTAAGAGAGCAATGGACATACAGAGCCACACCACCACCTCTAGTGTTTGGATTCTGCCTATGGAGTACATATTCATCCAATGCTATCAGAGAGTCACGAAAAATCTAACCCAGTTAGGTCTCAGTAACAGGTATTAAGTGAAAATAGGGGTGAGATGACTAAAAAAGCCTAATCATTTTAATGTGTGCTCGTATCGAGTTAGCATTGAAATGACAGACTCAGAGATCATCCGTAGTAGTGAAATGATTATTAATGGATGATGATGCTGGACAGCTAATATGAATCAGTGAATTATTCAGGACAGGAGTAGAGAGTGGACTTGCCGCAGAAACGCAAATTATGGAGTTGTGTCGTTTTTGGTAGACACCAATGAGAGCTTGGCTGTAAGCTTCCTTAAAAAATCCTCCAAATCCTCATCAGATGTAATAAGAGTGTTTGTGCTGCTTTTCTTCCTACGGACAAAGATGCGACCATTTCTCACAAAAGTAATGAAACCATTCTTCTTGTCCTTTGCCTTGGCCAAGACACGCAGCTTAAGCTGATAAAGTGCAGGAGGCAAGTACTTATTAATATTAATGAGCCCAGATGTTATTGCATGAGTTGGTTTAGCAGCATTCAGCAGATCCACCTTAATTTGGAAGGTATGTAATTTCTTGACACCAATTTTAGCAAGAATAAGTACTTGAACCAAATTAGAGCTTTTAAGAGAAACCAAGAGTGAAACTGATTCCCTTGGTACAGATATAGAAAGCATAACAGGAGTATCACACGCAGCAAAGGCAGTCCCATGAGCAGAGTGATCTGAAGTTGGCAAAGCAGAAACACGGGCAGGAGAGCGTCGTAGTGGTCTAACAGAGACTATATCCTCCAGCAAAATAGAAGAGTCAAGCGTGGCAAAGACGGCACAGACCGCACGCTTTAGATCCTCGAACTCAGACGGTATAAGTCCACTCAACACAAGATCAGCAGAACGCTCTCTGCATTGCTGATTAAGAGTCTTACTGAGTTCATCAAGTCTTGCCAAATTAGCTGCATCAGAAGCTGGAAGAGCAGATGTTGAAGTGGCCGAAGCAGTAAGTGGTGGAGTGGCCAACAGTTGATCTACCCTTTTTACCAAGTCTGAATGGTCCTTTCGAAGAGCATCGAGACGTACCTCACTAGCGTCTATGCGCCTTTCCAAGGTAACATTAATGTCCATCATTCGAGTCTCCAAAGGAGAAAGCCGTAGATCAATAGACGACAATGATGGAGAAACCAAATCAAGCTCATTGAATTTCTCAAGAATAGCATTAGGAGTATGCTGCTGAGAACCAGCTGATACTGGCGTTAAGGCTCCTGACAAAGACTCAGGTCGAGTAAACGATTGATAGGGGTGCCTGTTCAAGAGATGGAGAACGAGAGACAGAGACGGAAAGACAAGAAGGAAATATAGAGACGGAGAGATGGAGATGAAGAGATGGAATGACGAATATTGTGTATGTGTATATGTGTAAGTGTATGTGTATGGATACGTGTATATGTGTAAGGGTGTGTGTATGGATACGTGTATAAGTATGTACGTGTATGTATATATATATGTGTATGTGTATGTATG